>JAEQML010060948.1:0-26416 GCA_016904865.1 Pissodes strobi | reverse complement strand
ATATATTAAAAAGTAGAGAGCCAAGGTGTGAACCTTGTGGTACATCAGATGGCACTTTAATTTCCTTGGATTGGAAGCCCAGAATACGCACTATTTGTATTCTCTCTGCAAGGTACGATGACAACCATTCCAAAAGCTCGCCCTGAATTCCCAGACCTTGCAACTTATGAATTAATACCCTATGGCTTACCCGGTCAAAAGGCCTTTGTAAAATCTGTATACACTGCATGAACGGTATAACCTACTTTCGAGGATCTCAAAAGAAAATCCACAAATGTTAAAAGATTCACTTCAGTGGAGCGGTGAGAAAGAAATCCAAATTGTTGGTCAATAAATCAACCCTGCAAACAGGCTGCCATATAATCACATATAAGGCTTTCGAACACTTTTGGAATACAACTGATGGGTGGATAACTGCTAACCTGAGAGTGATCCCTAGATTTCAATATAGGAGTGATAAAGCTTACCTTGAAAAAAGCTGGGAATGTCCCACTCATTAATGAAAGATTAAAAATGTGAAAAAGGGGTCTAGAAAACAGAAAGCTACAATGTTTAACTAGGGATGGGAGAAAACCATCATGACCAGGTCCCTTGTTTATATTTAGTTTGGATAACTTTTCAGAGATAGATGAGATAGGTATGCAAAATCGTGACAGGTTGATGTCTCCAAAAGGTAATTCATTATCATGCAAGACACAATCCTCAACACTATATTGTCACATATACGCTCCTACCGCTTGTTGCCTATCGACCTGACTTCGTTGCAGTAGTTGCGCTCTTTGCTGTGCTCTTTCAGAAGACGGAGCTCAGATATAGGTAGTTGGGAGAGATGGATAGAAACACTCGGTGTAAAAAAGGCTTGGTTTATTAACTTCAGGTTGAGTATAGAAGGTTGTAAGTATTACCAAAATATTCGGGAATACATATCTCGTAAGTCCCCTGGGATATTCCTCGCGAAAATGTTAACCACGAACAGCAGCGAGAGAGAGGGAGAGCTAGCCTGAAGGGCTGTTACAATTAGATTGACGGGCGGATAGATTATTTGGTCTGGCTGAATATTTAGTTACGTAGTTTACTTTTTATATGTAGTTAATTTAAATAGCACTTTGCCTTATGGCGTTATTAATTTTCACTGATTCACTTTTAAGGCGTGCCTGATCAGAGGGGCTTTTCCCTTTCGGTAATTCGCACTGATAGGCCTTTTTTAACCGTGCCTGATCAGAGGGGCTTTTCCCTTTCGGTAATTCGCACTGGAGATCAAAGTCTGCCGGTATGGGCTGCTGCACAGCTTTTTATATCAAACTTTGACCTCTAATTCGAGTATTGTTTTGAATTGTCAACAAGGTTAATCATAACAGTTTATACTTTAATTAACAACAATTTATAATTGCGATTCAAGATTAAGTTCAAACTTTCCACTGTATGATTTTATGTTAGTTGACAATATGTCTTGAAAAAATATTCAGCAAATAAATTGACAATCTCTACGCCAGAGGCACTAGTAATGTTATTATAGTGCATAACAGAAGGCAAACCACAACTGCTCTTTTTACTGTTAACAAATTTCCAGAAAGTTTCTACATTATTCCTAAGGGATGATTCCGTTAGAGCAACATAATCTTGATAACATTGGTTTTTTAAGTCCTTACAGCGAGCTCGCAATTCAGAAAACTCAGTATAGTCACCAAGCAATTGAGTTCTACGGTATTTTGTATGCGGTCTCTTTTCATCGATTATCATCCCAATCAAACTGCGACACAAAGCTTAACACCTCGTGCACATCCATTGAGAGAAAATCTCTATAGAAACCGTCACCAGTCAGTCCAGAGTTGTTAAAAAAAGACTCACATTTCAACTCAAATGACAGTGGTGGATGGTGAACATCTTCGGGCAGTAGGGCTTCCTTTGCTGCAAACATCTCAACTCCACCATCTCGCCCAGAAACTAGATCCAACAAGTTGTGGTTAGCATTTTTAACTGTGTCGACTTGATAGAGATGATGATATGAGCACAAAAATTAGAGAATCTGCATGGATTCAACCTCCCTAGGTGACACTTCAGCCACAGGTACAGCCACTGAGGCTATTCTGTCGTTCGACCACTCACAATATGGAAGGTTAAAATCCCCCAATATACGTAGATATTACTCCGGATATTCCTTAACCACACTATAGACAGTCTCAGTAAACTCCATATATTTTTCAGGTGCACTTCGTGGTGGAAAGTAGGCAGTTGCAAAGATAAACTTGTTTTCAATATCGATTTTAACAAATAAATGTTCAATATTTTTGCTAACTGACAAATCTGTGCTGGTTTGGGTTATACGGACCGCAATAAGCACTCCACCGACCTCCACGAGAAAAGGTACTTGTTTCCGAGGACCTATCCCTGCGATATATGCTGTAGTCGAACATCTCAGCTCAGCTCAGCACTATTTATGTCACCAGTTAACCAGGTTTCATTTATCACTCAAATGTCATATTGTGAATAGGACATATTCTCATAAAGAAGCTGGAGCTCGTGCGTAGGTTTCTGACGTTCTGAAAGTAAACCAAAACTGATGCAGTGGCTCCAGATTTTAAATTGGAAGGTGTTTTTAGTTTTTTGTTATTAATTTAGGTGTCCCATTGACATACATCAGAATGAGACCTGCTTCTCCATTTCTTCTTCTTTCCCTCAGTTCGCTTTTGAGTGTTAACCTCTGCCCTGACCCTGAAACAACCTATCTTCACTAGTAAGAAAGATAATGAAGTGTTTTAAAAGGCAAATTGATACAAAATTATGGAACTACATTTTTTTAATTGCAGTTAGATATTGCAACTAGTCCCGTGTGGGGTTGCTAGTCCCCCATCGGGCGCCTCAACAGGTGGCGGATAGGGGAATGCCTCCTAGATATAGGTGGTACCAGGGAAATGAAATACTCGAGGCGAACCAAAACTGGCAATCGAGCAGCGTTTGACCCGCAATGGGCGGCTGCACTGGTGAAAGGCAGCCGTTTCATCAAAATCGGACTATGGCGCAAGAAGAATAACTTTGAAAAGCTATAGGACCAAGCACGGAAAAGCGTAGCTGAAGCAGCAAAAAATGGTTTTCCAACTGCCGTACAGAAAAGGAACGGAACCCTTACTGTAGTATAATCTTCCAAAAAATCTAAATGGCAGACGAAAACGGGAAAATGGCCCTCAGTCCGGGGCACCCCTTAAATAAGGAGAGGGTGCGAAGAATACCCCCATCGCCTACCATTGAGAATCAAGGAAGCAGAGAGAAATTACAGATATATGGCAAGACAGTAGGCATAGCCACCTGCAACGTACGCAGCTTATTCATGCCCGGGAAATTAGCAAACACTGAGGCCGAGATGAGCAGAATGAAAATTGACATACTAGGGCTAAGTGAAGTAAGATGGCCTGGCTCCGGAAAACAAAAAACAAAAGAAGAATACATTTATTGTTCAGGAGGAACCGACCTGGAACATCAATACGGAACAGCCATACTCGTTTCAGACAGAATAGCGCAATCGGTTATAGACTTCGCCCCCCTGAACGATAGAATATAGCTCAGATTTATGCTCCAACAAGCGACAAGGCAGATCAAGAAATCGAAGAATTTTATAACAAAATAGATGAAATAATGAGGCTGACGAAGAGAGGAGAAATAACGATGATCATTGGAAACTTTAATGCTAAAATTGGCCATGGCGCTGAAGGAGACAACTTAGGAGCATACGGTCTTGGCACAAGAAACAACAGAGGAGATAGACTCGCACAATTCGGCGTAGAGAACAACCTTTTAATAACCAACACCTTCTTTAAACAGCATCCCAGAAAACTATATACTTGGAAATCACCTGCAGACAGAGAAGGGAGAATTGTCAAAAATCAAATTGATTTCATACTACTCGACATAAACTTTAAGAAGTATATGAAATCCGTAAAAACCTACACTGGGGCAAACATTCATAGTGACCACAATCCAGTTGTAATGGACTTTAGACTCAAAAGATTCCTGAAAGTTGAAAGAGAAAGAGTAGCAAGAAAAATAGATATCGCACAACTAAAAACCCCATAAGAAAGACAGAAAGGAGTTTCAAGATCGAGAAAGAAATAAAAACGATAGCGAAATCGGTACAGAGCGAAGACATTGAAGGAACATGGAATGCTTTTAAAAACTAAAATAACAAATATCCAAGAGAAAGACAATGGATTCACGAAGAACAACAGAAAACAAGAATGGATATCACAAGAAATAATGGACCTCATGGATCAAAGACGAAAACACCAAACAAACCCAACAGAATACAAACATCTCAACAAAATTATTAGAAAAACGTGCAGAGAAGCTAAAGAAAATTGGGTGTCAACCAAATGTCAAGAAATAGAGCAACTCCAGGAAAGATATGACACCTTTAATGTACACAAGAAAGTAAAAGAAATGACAGGCAGACACAGAAAGCGGCAAAAAACAATTCTAAGAGATAATAATAACGAAATAATTCTGGGGATAGAAGACAAACTTGCGAGATGGAAAGAATACATCCAAACACATTTCGGCGATGATAGACCTTGTGTCCCACAACCCACAGATAATCAAATAAATGAAAAAGGTCCAGAAATAACTAAAGAAGAAGTTGTTCATGCAATAAAGGCACAGAAAATTGAAAAGCCACCGGCCCCGACAAAATCAATACCGAAATACTCAAATTAATCGCAGAAAACGAAACCAAAAGCCTAGACTTGATAACATCACTATTCAATAAGATATATAACTCCGGCAAAATACCATCAGACTGGCTGAAGTCAACATTCGTAACACTGCCAAAAACCTAATTCCTCACAATCAGATGGCTACCAGATAATAAGCCTGATGTCTCATGTTCTTAAAACTTTTCTCAGAATCATCCATACACGAATTTACAAGAAGTGCGAATATCAGATGGATAACACTCAGTTCGGATTTCGAAATGGATTGGGAACGCGAGAAGCTCTTTTTTCCCTAAATGTTCTGACACAAAGATGTAGAGATATGAATGTGGAGGTATATGCATGTTTCATAGATTACCGAAAAGCGTTCGACTG
This sequence comes from Pissodes strobi, assembly GCA_016904865.1. NCBI lineage: Eukaryota > Metazoa > Arthropoda > Insecta > Coleoptera > Curculionidae > Pissodes > Pissodes strobi. The sequence continues at coordinate 21,341 of JAEQML010060948.1, read as the reverse complement.
CGTTAACCATCAAAAGGTGATCGAAATTCTGAGAACAACCGGGGTCGACGAACAAGACCTACGCGTTATCTCAGAACTCTATTGGCACCAAACGGCAACAGTCGAAATAGAACAAACAACATCGGAAGATGTGGATTAGACGGGGAGTTCGACAGGGTTGCGTCTTGTCCCCGCTCCTATTTAATCTGCATTTGGAATCTATATTTAGAGAAGCATTAGACGAGGTCTGGGTGGAATCAAGATCAACGGAACTATGATAAACAATATTAGGTACGCTGACGATACCGTCTTAATAGCAAAGAACGTACAAGCACTACAAAATATAATAAATTCCGTAGTTCGTCATAGTGAAATGTTCGGCATATATCTAAATGTCTCCAAAATCAAAATACTAGTCTTCTCAAATACGCCAACAAACGTACATTTACATGTCAAGGGACAAACAATAGAACAAGTTACCTCGATAAAATATCTGGGAGTTAATATCAACAGCCAGTGTAACCCGGAAAAATAAATATTATCAAGGATTGAACAAGCGAGGAAAACACTCATGAGCATGAAAACATTTTTTACAAGATCAGACCTTAGTATAGAGCTTAGAATTCGAATGGTCAGATGCTACGTTTTCTCTATCTTACTCTACGGGTGCGAAAGCTGGACAATGGACCCACAAACAGAAAAAATAATAGAGGCTTTTGAAATGTACAGAGTTATTCATTATATTTTGACACCCACCTGCAGCCGTAATTACAGGTAATACAAAAAAAAACTTAAATTCAAAAGTTGTATGGTTTTTAATATATTATCTTTTAGAAATGTCAAAAGAAAAAAATTGCCTGTCAATTGTCAAAAAACCGCATAACCTTAATTTTTTTAAATGGAACATATTATTACATATTTGGATTGTGCGAAAAAGTCTAGACATATTTCATGAATAATGTCCTATACCTATCTCTAACGGTTTTTGAAATATTGACAGTTGAAAATCGACCATTTACCAAGTTTGACAGCTTGTAAAATCTAAACGGCTAAAGATAGAGCAAAATGATTTGCACTTTCCTATCTTGGTTTTTTATAAGCTATCGTTTGACACTAACTTTATATTTAACCAGAGGTTAAATTTAACCGGGATTGTTTAACCTCTGGTTAAATCTAAAGTTAATACGATAGCTTACCAATATAGGAAAAACCAATATAGGAAAGTGCAAACCGTTTTGTTCTATCTTTAGCCGTTTAGATTTTACAAGCTGTCAAACTTGGCAAATGGTCGATTTTCAACTGTCAATATTTCAAAAACCGTAGACTTTTTCGCACAATTTAAATATGCAATAATATACAGGGTGTTCTATAAAAAAACTAAGGTTATGCGATTTTTTGACATTTGACAGGCAATTTTTTTCTTTTGACATTTGTAAAAGATAATTTATAAAAAAACCCACAACTTTTGAATTTAAGTTTTTTTTGTATTGCCTGTAATTACGGCTGCAGGTGGGTGTCAAAATATAATGAATAACCCTGTACATATATAGACGAATGCTACGAATTTCATGGATATAAAAGATCACTAACAACGAAGTACTCCAACGCATGAGTAAACAAAAAGAACTGCTAAACACCATCAAAGAGAGAAAATTACAATACCTGGGTCATGTGCTGAGAGGTGAAAGGTACGAGTTACTCCGACTCATAATAGAGGGTAAAGTACAAGGTAAAAGATCAGTAGGAAGACGCCAGAATTCATGGCTAAAGGACCTGGGAAGATGGTTTGACCGCTCATCTACAGAAGTATTTCGTGCTGCAGTTTCCAAGAATACAATTGCCATTTGGATCGCCAACCTTCGAAAGGAGAGGGCGCAATAAAAAGAATTGTAACTAGTGCACATTACAAGTATTCGGAACAACACTTTTGAAAGGCCCAGTATATAGATAAAAAAAAATTGCGTAAAAGATCATCTATTAATTTCATCTAATATACAACTTCATTATTAATGGTTATTATGTGCATCACTGCCAATGGAATTTGTATTAGACGTATATGCCTCCACCCATCTTCGAAAATGATAAAGTAAGTGCAAATTAATATAAATATTAATAATTTCCTCATACTCTCTCTACAAACTTTTACACTCCTCTGTTAAAATGTTTTGACTAATTAAACGTATTCACTATCGCCAACAGATTATTTAGAAAAACTGGAAACTGTCTGATCTAATATAAGACCCCTTAAATATATTAATATACAGCTTATGGTGTATAGGACGTTAATAATTACTAAATTTAAAATAAAAAATCGTAGGATGGGGCACCTTATATATAAAAAAAAATCACAAATAAACTTTCGTAAAAATCATCGCAAAATAACGAATAACAATAATAATACAGTAGAATCACAGAACCAACTATACTAACGTCTGTATGCCATGTTTTCCAGTGTACAGGGTGTCCGGTTATAAATGTAACCAGTGGCGTAGCTAGAAATGTGGGCGCCGGGGGGCAAGCCTATCCGCTGGCGCCTAAAACAAACCTATATTTTGTGTATATACGCAAAAAATAATTCATCATAATATTAAACGTATATTTTTGAAGTGAAACTTCTTAACGCGCGCCGGGAGTAAGAAGGTCGCGATCCAGACACACGGCGGGCGAGCTGGCAGGGAACGGAAAACGGTCACGGACGTATATTGTGATATCTTTGTTAGTTTACAAGATAAAAATACGGGATTTGCTCCATTACCTTGTCAAGACATAAGCGAAACTTTTATGAAGAATAGTTTTTTTTCATTTAGGCCTTCCCTTTTTGTTAATTGAGTGATATATTTAAAAATAAAACTACTTTTTAACCAAATTTCAGGCTAGGGCGTTTAAGAAGTTTCACTTCTGATATGCGCACATAGTGCACACGCTTTTTTTATTTACAGGAATATGAATATAAAATATATAAACGGCAACCAACCAACAGGTACATACATATTTAAATATAAGCGTAAACTAAACATCTGTAACCTTAATTAATTAATTGAACATTGGAGTCTTTTTTCGGTTTTAAATCGACGTAAAGTGATCGATTATTTGATCAAAATTAATTTTTGGACAAATTCATTTTCTATGCTTAGTATTGCTAGGCTATTTAGACTTGGTACCTCCTACATACGAAACTCTAAAAAAAACATACTTTTTACGACCGAAATTTTCGGAATTTTTGTCTTTGAAGACGCATGCCGCCTTACGCAGCGTTTTTACAAATTTGCATGTACCAAATGCCGCCGCGTCGGGATGCATATTTACACATCCTAACATACGACGGCACCAGGGTGCTGTAATCAGTTAAGTTTTGTTAGCGTTTGTTGCGCTACAAAAGCTATCGCGCCATGTCTTCGCGATGCAATCAATTTGCGGCAAGAGCCCTCGTGGTCGGGAGGTCTAGATGGTTAGGTCTCAATTCGGCGGCTATCGGCGGCCTGGGTTCAAACCCCGTTGCTTTTTTTATTTCTTTAGGTTAAGTCTCTAAACAGTTTTTTTTCTTGATTTTGGGTATGCCTTGGGTTAGTAGGGGAGACCGGGGCTAGTTGACGCACTTTTTTCATTTTTGAGACTGGAGACAAAGTTAAACAATTTAGACCTATGCTTGAAATTTTTCCGGGAAGCTTAGGGGTTTGTTTACCGATTGTGATTAAAAAATTATTCCAAAACTTCCTATTTTGGGTACAAAAAAATGTTGAAAAAAAATGGTCAGGGTGCGTCAACCTACCCCATTCCGGGGTTTGTTGACGCAGTACCCAGGGTAAGTTGGCGCAATACCAAATAATGCTATAAATATGTATATTTCCAAAGTTCATAAACAAAAAATACTAAACAACTAAATACATAATGAATAATCCTTAATAAAGTATGAAAACCAGAGGTAAAAACGTCAGAACAAAAATACTTAACTAAATGCAGGATTAATAATCCTAGAAAAGATAACAGCAGTAGGACTAAAATCGTCAAAACATTGGCATAAAGATGCTAAAAAAGTGAAACATTAATTCTCATAAAATACTGAGTGTTACCCTTTTTTGTTTTTTGTTTATTGTTCCGCATAGTGCTAAAATTAGTTAAATAATAGTATTAACAAGTTAATTTACATAAGAACCTATGCGTCAACTAGCCCCGACTGGAGTGCGTCAACTAACCCCAGGGTACAATTTTGGGCTTTTGTGCATATTGAACAAAAACTTTCAATATATTGAAAATTTGATAAACGTATTTTATAGGAGAAAGTTTGAGCGTTCTAATGCAAAAAAATATTTTGATATCTTTAAGAATAAAAGTTTTATGATAAAATCCCTTACGTTGTAAATATTTACTTAGGAGAGCAAAAAAAATGAATGAGTGTATGTTACAACACTAACCCGAACTGAAAACGACGTTCACGAGAGCGCAACGATCTCGGCCAAAGAACATGTGGGGTTACTGTGTTGTAAGATGTTATGGTTTGAAGAAAATTGGGGTGCGTCAACTTACCCGGTGCGTCAACTAGCCCCGGTCTCCCCTACCTGGATAGTTCCCTCTTCTTGAGCCCCCGTAGCGAGCGAAGCGAGCGGAGGGCCATGCGAAAAGTGAAATATTATATAACAGCGTGTTCCAGATGCCCAAATCAGTGAGCTTTTGTAGCGCTACAAACGCTTACAAAACCTAACCGATTTCAGCACCTTGGTGCCATTGTATGTGAGGATGTGTAAATATGCCGCCGGGATATATCTTTTTATTTCACATAGAATAAATAATAAATACCTGACACAAAATGTATTGGTTGGGTAAAAAGTTTAATACATATTTTGGTCTTTGATCTTTGATTAAGTTTGATTGTATTATAATTTAATTAATTTAAAAACTCAGTTAAGCTCATGAGCATTGTTAGCATTAGCAAAGAATATTTCGTAGTAGTATTTTCTTTGGCATTAGCATATTTATAAATTCGGAGCGGCGCCTAATTTCTCTTGGCGCCGTGGGGCCTTGCCCCCCTGGCCCACCCGGTAGCTACGCCACTAACCCCCCTTTAACTTTTTTATTTACCCTCGTATAAAAAAATGTTAAGTACAAAAGTTGTAAGGATCTTCATATTGTTTTCTGCGGTGTTACTAGAAAAACAATTGAACATCGAAATTATACTGTGCAAATTAAATTAATGTTTTTTTAAATGAGACACCCTGTATATTCTTCCGGATATCGGTAGAGCTCTTTAAGACGAGTTCAGTAATATAAGGTTTGTTGGGTCTAGCTATAATAGTTACCACGAAAATTGCAAGAATGTCGGGTATCTGATTATTACTGAAGCCCTCTCATAAATTCTTTATTTGGTGAGCTAGAAAAAAATGTTGTATACAAAAGTTGTAGGTTCCTTCAGAAACTTTTCTGCGGTGGTACTAGAAAAACAATTGAACATCAGAAAAGCTTCTGAAGGAAGATTTTTTTTCTAGCTCACGAAATAAATAATTTAGGAGAGGGGTTCAGTAATAATCAGATACCCGACATTCTTGCAATTTCCGTGGTAACTATTATAGCTAGACCCAACAAACCTTATATTACTGAACTCGCCTTTAAGATCTCTATCGATATACAGAAGAATATGTAGGGTGTCCCATTAAAAAAAAAAACATTAATTTAATCTGTACAGTAGAATTTCGATGTTCAATTGTTTTTCTAGTAACACCGCAGAAAACTGTATGAAAATCCTTACAACTTTTGTATTTAACATTTTTTTATATGAGGGCAAATAAAAAAGTTAAAGGGGGATTACATTTATAACCGGACACCCGGTACAACGTGTTTGAAGAAAGGTTTCCTATCCCTTTAAATATAAGATAGACAAAAAAGTGAAATAGAAAATGTTGTTAGTTTTACTTATATTTGTCATTGGTTATTGTCATATACTCGTAAAGTTATTAGTTTAGGAAGTACAAACAAATGAAAATCAAGCTTTTGAGAACTTTGGATAGGCAGAGAGAGAAAGCGGATGGAAATGGAAAAACTATGTCCACTTTCCTATCTTAACTTTAAGGAGCTATAGCATGGTAATTGGTACCAACGGTACGATTTGAGGACTATCCTTTGTTCTTTCCACGATGGTATATATATCCAAAATATCCAAAAGCTAGATTCTCAATTGTTTCTACTTCCTAAACTAATAGCTTTACGGATAGGATACATCAATATTAGACTTATAATTTTACGTAGAAACCAAAAATGTAAAAATATACAGGATGATCCATTTTAAATAAGAAAGTTGATATTTGTCAAAAAAAAAAGTGAAGACTTTGTATATATGAAAATGGCCAAAATATAAAGTATAAGTAACACTAATAGACTGAATATCGATTCTTTAATCAACTTCCAGGCTATCTCTTCATTGGTCGCGTCGGCTATAAATATGCTTCAGAAGTAACGAAAACTGACCAGTCTTCTCTTTGATTTAATATTCTTCGGGCATTCTCGCATTATATTAATGTTATAAAGCTGGGCTCTCATGTGTCTGATTTCTGACGCCCAATATCGGATAAATCGCTTATTTTCATGATATCGTGTATGTTCTGCTTTTAAATATATCTTCAGATCGGAGTCGGTTTGTTTGCTACAACTTCTTTTCTTATACTCCTCGCATTATCGAACATTGTTCACATTTCTAAATATTTAAACATATCTCATAATAGACCAATCAAATTAGGAGGGCACATGGAAAAAAGTGTTGGAAAGGAAATTATCGGAAGTAATTGCACAAGTGCACCAAAATTACCGATAATTTTGAATGACAGCGTGTTGTCTAAAAACTGCATGAGTTCATTTTCATATTTTGGAGAAAGAGCCCGACACCGAAGGTGGAGGGCTCTTTTTGCAAAATATGAAAATGACCGAATGCAGTTTTTCTAAGACAACACGCTCGAATGCAAAATTTTCTGGTTATTTTGATGCACGAGTGTAATTCGGGAGAATATTTCCCGAATTAGGACATGGTTTTAAAAAAATACATTTTTATTCTTTTTTTAATACAAAAACGTACATGTAACTGTAAACAAAGTACAGAGATGCAAAAAAACGATTTTTTTTTTAATCCGAAACGAGACATTTTTAATAATACCTATATATTCACTAGACTTTGACGTTATTTATAAATTGTCGCTGTCAAATTTTCAATTGAATTACCATAGATACGTACGATGCAATTATCGCTGTGCTCTTTCGGTTTCTACAGTGCAATTATCGCTGTAATTTTCCGAGAATTGCACTCCTCTAATGGGATTTTTTATACATGAGGGAAATATTCGTTTTAATCGGTTCATTTGGCATCAAATTCATGTATCCTATGTTTGCGCGGTCCCTCGACCGCCGCTCGATTCAGGAAGTCCAAAAAAATGCGAATATTTCGGACTTTTTTAGTATTTCGCATATAGCTCCAAAACGGTGCATTCTAGCGAATATTTAATTCTTACAAATATTAGAGAGCATTAAATTCTGCGTCGAATGAGTATACAATTCAGTCCAGTAGTAAGGCTGAAATCGATGGCCGAAAAACGGCGATTTTTACCAACTTTGCTGAAAAACGCATTATAGACTTTTCAATCGTCAGTCTAAATAAAAAAAGCATAGTCAATAATAATTTGAAAATGTTATAAATAATTTCCTCTGCTTGAAAATGGAGTGTGTTCCCTGTAATGCCAATTTTTTTCAGAGCTATTGAAAAATACAAAACACAAATAATGCACCCTAAACACTTTGCAACTGAACCAATTTGCCGCTCCGGCCTAACTAAACCTGACGCCGCCGCTTGAAGACGTGAGGTTGATAAGATACAAGAAACATCCTTGCCACTGCGCCACTAAATGTCAAGCCAAGGGCTCTTACCACAGTTTACTATTATAGTAAGCTGCGTTACAATCTAAATGTATCAGTCTCTAACGAGTGAATTTGCTATATTGGGCCGTTTTCTCGTATTTGCAGTGTTTTGTTTCGTTGTGGTTCGTGTTTATGTTGTGTTTCGTTGATGACAGATATAAGATCTCGATCTACGGACACATGTTTCGACGACAGTAACAAGAAACGTCTAATTAGTATGCTCCATAGATAGCTGGATGATGAAAGGTTTGTTGTAAAAGTAGCTGTTATACCCATTAATACTACTGCTATTGACATCACTGAATTATCCATCTGTGATAATTGTTGGAGATGACACTGACCTCTTGGTCCTAGTCCCAGCACCTTTCACCTCAAAAGTTGTACTAATAAAGACTGGGAGGGGTTCAAGGGAAACCCTTTATACAGCTCCAGACGCTTCTAGAGCTCGGATACTTCAAAACCAAACATCCTACTCCTGCATGCCTTCAGTGGGTGGGACACGACGTCATCATACCTTCAGGAAAAATAAAGTTTGTAAGAACTTTGGAGAGGAACATGGAATTCCACGACGCTGCGCTTGTTCAAAAACCATTTGAACGCGTTTTCAGATTTTGGTTAAAATTCATAAGGTTATTTTAGACCATCGCTGACGTCAAGCTTTATATAACTTCTCAGTATTTACATTATTTGCCCTTTCATTTCCGTAGTAATGTAGATTATCCCGCCAGAAGGGGCGGTGATAACTCCTTCGAGTTGATCTAGTTCTCACGTTCTAGAATTCAGTAGCAAGTAGCATCTTGAATCCCAACCAAATAGCACGCGCTAAGGGCACTTTCCCGCCGGCATGGCGCCAAGCCGCGCCATGCCAGGCAGATTTCACGTTTTGAGACCCACTGGTATCCAGCCATTTGCGGCATCCTGTCGTAGTCATCTCAAGCCTACAAGTAAAGGTATTTATTGGCACACAGTCATCTTTTCTCTCAGTCAGTATGACGCTGTACCGAACGAGGTAGTTAGCGTCCCCATTGGTCTTGTCCATGGGGGTTCATCTCAATCGAGTCTTGTCTCGAGCCCCAAGTAAGTAAACTCACATGTTTACAATTATTCTCTCACATCAAGGAACAATATTGTTTTGTTATACTCTGGCCTTATTCTAATATAAGGATAATATTCTCTCAGTTTTATTACAATATAAAGATCTCATAAGTGCTATTCCATTACACGGAGTTTAGCTGGCTACGCGATCTGCGTAGCGTGTTTTATAATCATTTATGCGTGTACCAAAAACCGCATTTCACAAAGGCATCCATGTCATGCTATTATGCAATAACTGCATACCATCTCAAACCACTACATTCAAGTCATTCTTATTTGCAAGAAATGGAAGTACATGTATACAGAAGCTACAACAGGGGCTTAGTAAGTGTTTTAAGTGACTTTCCCTTGTGCTGGAAGATAAACTGCTGAACGAGCGAACGTTGCTCGTCAATTGGTGAATCTAGTGTAAATACTAGCTTATAGGTGGACATTAAGGTAATATTTATCCTGTTATTATTGCTTGTATATTACTGTATTTCATCTTAAAATTATCGCAGCTAATCGAGCTCATATGTAGCAGTTCCGTAGGAACTTTAAACATACATTTAATTGTACTTAGCTGCAAGATTATGTTTATAATCATACACTTGTTTAGGATTACAATTGTTTATGCGTTGCTTTAGCTTTTAAGGTATTACTCTTGTGATATACTGCAAGGTCGATACCTAGCATCGACTGATGTCCATATCGTAGCACTGATTACGTATAATAATGTAATGTTTATATTTTGTTTATTTATGAGCTTCCAGTTATTTTCAGGTAAAATAACTTATTAAAATATTCATATAATGCTAAAGGTTTTTGTTTTATTTGCAAAATCACTTTAGAACTAGCCCCTATGGTAAATTATAGTGCCTACGCGCACTCCCTGTTTGTTTAGAAAATCAACCAAGATCGAATCTAAAACAGCGCTTATCTTCAAAAACAACAATGCTTGTGCTGATGTTTTTGCTAGGAAAAAAATTCCTTATAGCCATTTATGGTGACCCTCGAAGACACACCTCATTGTACAACATAAGGTACGACCTGTTTACCAAAGCCGTAGTCAAAACGAACATGAAGCTAGCATCTCCTCCCCCCACTTAAGCTATCGCTCGACAATATGCCATTCGGACATACCACCAGGTCCAGTTGTGGTTGGGACACGCGAAAGATCCGCTGCAGTGGGGATGGAAAAACAAAGTACGACCTACTACCCATACCCACCGTGGCCAACTCCTTCAGAAATACTCAACAGCGTGTCCTACAAGTGGTCTACGGGATGCCGAGGTCGCTGCAGTTGCCGGAAAGCAGAAATGAAATGTTCGGTAATCCGGGAAATCTGCTTTGAATGCAAGGGACACTCATGCTCCAACGCGCCTGATGATGATGATGATATCTCGCATGCCGTCCTTAACGAAGATGACATAGACTTGTTGACTGAGGATCTGGATCAGTCAGGTATATATTAAAATTGCTATACCCTTAAAATTTCCCTTCGTGTAATGCCCATCACTCAGTAATGCCTAATCCTAAATATCGAGTATATTAATTACTCTTACTGATGATTTTTCTTTTCTCTATCCTAGGTTACGGAGAAGTCAGTTTTCATGGAGAGTCGTGGATCAAACGGGGGTGACTATGGGCCCTTGACTTCAAAGCGCGTGTGTAAGAATCTCATGATTGTGATATAAGAATGCTTCATATATATTAATTTAATTCAGAATACCACTTCTTCAGTAATATTCTTTTTAGTGTGGTACATACAGGAATTAGGTTTTCTAGGTACCTAATATTAATGTTATTTACTTTAAAGTAATATTGTATGTTATAAAATGTTTGTAAACTATAAATTTTGTAATATATTGAATTGAGTTATATAGAGTTGGAACGCGAGGGTACCTTTCTTCGGCACCGAACAGCAAATGACAAGTTTCGGAAAGTTTTAATTATCTCGATAGGTACTTGACCAAATTTAAAACTGAAGATACACGTTGCACACACAATTTGATACTCTATAATTATCCTTCTATACGTTTTTTTCATTTAGAATGGTCGTTTCCGTGTGACGAACGATTGAAAATTACTAGAATGCGTTTTTCAGCAAAGTTGGTAAAAATCCCTGATTTCGACCATCGATTTCAGGCATACTACCGGCCTGAATTGAATGACTGGGGTACTCGTTCGACGCGGCATTTAATGCTCTCCAATATTTGTGAGAATGAAATATTTGTTAGAACGCACCGTTTTTGGAGCTATAGGCAAAAAGCTGAAGAGTCCGAAATTTTCGCGTTTTTTTGGACTTCCTGACTCGAGCGGCGGTCGAGGGACCGCCACTCTAGGATACATCTATTTGACGTCAAATGAACCGATTAGAACAATAATTAGCTTCCCAACAATTTTTTCCAAGTGACGCCTTTAATAGACCCCAATTTAACTGGCCTATAAGCGAGGATAAAAAAGTTGCATATTTTTAATACCGTATTCGAAATATTTTTAATCTTTTAGCAATTACATCCAGCAGATATAGTATATGCTGCTAAAAATGTTGACCAGAAAAATATGTTTCCATGTTAAAAACCTTGTTAAAGTTCATATTTTAAGCCGTTTAAAAACTACACCTAGCATCGATATGAATGGCTGCCTAAAAATGTTAATAAACTTAAAAGGCCTTTCTATTAAAATAAATAAACAGTGTGCCTACTTAAGTTGGAAACATATGGAATATGATTTAGTTATTAGTTTACGAGAAGTCATTCTGATGATGAATAGCTACTGCATGAAATGCCAAATGTGGAGCGCATATGAAAATGTGACATAACGTTAAAATAATTCGAAATCATCATTGATAAGACATCAGAATTTAAGACTTCAAAAATACGAATAGAAAAGCTTTTTTCGTTAGAGGTTTAGTTACTGAGAAATTTAGGGCTAAACTTCAAAATTCCTGGGTTTCTCTAGTTTCTTTTTTTTTATGGCAGTGGCACACACACTAAAGGGAGACCCTATGGCGCTCGACGAGCGGTGTGTGTGCGAAGATGTTGATTGACACGGCTCTTGAATATTTGTAAGTTGTAATTAGTGGGAAACAGATGTTCTGGGAGTGAGCTCCACAGTGATGCAGTGCGCCAGACAAAGGAGTTCTTGTAAAGCGATGTTCTAGGAGTTTCCAGTTGTACGACGAACTGGTGCGCTCTTGCCGTCTGTCGTGACTGTCTGACAGGAGCTGCCAGGGGCGGGATGAGGCGGGCCAAATCCTGGGAACATCTGCCGTGAAAGTATCTGTAAAACAGAGATATCTCGGCTACATGTCTGCGGTGTTCCAGACTATCTAGATTCCGGGTCAACTCCGGGTCGCCGACGAGACGCACTGCTCTCTTCTGTATGGAATCCAGCAGCTTTAGGGTGTGCTTTGGTGCGGCACCCCAGATATGTGAGCAATATTCTAAGCACGGTCTTATTTGCGCTTTGTAGAGCAAGAGCAACTGCTGCGGTGTATAGAGTTTTTTGTTGCGAAATAGCGCACCAAGCTTCTGGGAGGCTGATTTTGCGATGTTAGCAACGTGGTCATGCCAGGACATATTGCTGTTGACCGAGATACCCAGCAGTCCGATTGACGAGGATGAAGGAATGGTCGACCCTGCCATAATAATGTCAGGGCCCGCTGTATTGGCCCTCTTGGTAATCGTGGCTGCTTGGGTCTTTGCTGCATTGAACTGGACCAAATTTCGGTCGCCCCAAGTTTGAACTTTCTCCAGGTCTTGATTAATTGCTGTAATCTGCTCCTGTCTGCAGTGATGAGTCTCAGTCGCTGGTAAGGGTTTTTCTGATCTAAAGTGGGAGACAAGGGTACTGTCATCTGCAAAACTGTAAACAGGATTATTTGTTTCGGTCAGCAGGTCATTAATATAGATGAGGAATAGAGTTGGTGAAAGTATTGCGCCCTGAGGCATGCCCGCGTTGATGGTGAATGTGTCCGAGATGTGTCCATCGACTGCAACGTGCAGAGATCGGCTCTTAAGGAAACTGGCAAGCCAGCTGCAGAGAGAGGCTGGCAGTCCGAATGACGGTAGTTTGCTGAGCAGTCCGTCATGCCAAACTCTGTCGAATGCCTTTGAAATATCCAACGCAATCGCTCGAGACTCTCCGTAGTTCTCAATTGCCCTACTCCATATATGAGTGACATAGGCCAATATACCTCCTGTCGATCTCTCTTTGCGAAAGCCGTATTGATTATCGCTGATTATTTTGTTGTTCTCGAGGTACTTGAGCAATTGCTGATTGACTACACGTTCCATGACTTTGGAGATTATTGGAAGCAAGGCAATTGGACGATAGTTTAAGGGCGTGGTTTTCTTGCCCTTTTTTGGAACAGGTTGCACTCGAGCGACTTTCCAAGAAGATGGGTAAATCCCTTTTCCGTAAGACAGAGAAAAAAGCCTGGAAAAAACGGGTGTTAGTTCGTTGGCGCAGTTCTTTAACACGATGGCAGGTATTCCGTCCGGTCCTGATGCCTTTTGCGTATCTAGATTTTTAAGGATTTTACGAATATCACGGTGATGAAATTTGACTTCTGCCATGGTAGTGTTGATGTTCGATAAGGTGGGGAGAGTCTTGCCTTGGGGGACGTCTAAGGTAGAGTGCGAAGAAAACATTTTGGCGAGCATGTTTGCTTTTTCCCTGGCTGTAGTCGCCGTGATGCCACGTTCGTCCGTCAAAGGTGGGAGAGACGTTTTTGTAAAGTTGTTACTTACTGCCTTTGCTACCGACCAGAAATTCCTGGAGCCACTGGGGCATTGTAAAAGTTTTTTCCTGATCCTTTGATTGTGTTTGTTCTTAGTTTCGTCGATAACACGCTTGCATTCGTTTCTCGCTTCGACAAAATAATTGCGATTTTCAGCGGTCTGATTTTGCTGCCAGTACTTGTAGGCTTGCTGTTTCCTACCCACAGCTCTTTCGCATCTTTTGTCGAACCAGGGCTTTCCTTTTGATGGTAACTTGATGGAATTTGGGATGTATGCTTCCATTCCTGAGGAGATTACTTGCGTGATCTTTTCGCAGCAGACTGACGGGTCGTCAGCGCCAAAGCAGACGTCGAGCCAAGGAAAATCTAGATAGAACTCCCTCAGATCGTCCCAGTTTGCAGAATTGTAATGCCAGATTTTGCGAGGCAATGGTGGATCCTTCTGTATGAGTGGCAATTCACAAACCGTTGTAATAAGTTTGTGGTCGGAAGTACCTAATGGCGGACCAACTGTAACTGTGTACTGGTCAGGATTGGTGGTTAGAAAAAGATCCAGGAGGGCGGCGAATTCGCCCCTCTCTGAGATTCGAGTTGGTTCGTCTACAATTTGAGTAAGCCCGCAGCTGATGGCGAATGCTTCAGCCTCTCTACCTTCGTTGTCGGTCTTGTTGTGATGTTTGAGCCAGTTGGTGTTGTGGGCATTGAAGTCTCCCAGAACGATTATTTCTGAACTGGGGTGATCAACCTGTATTGAGTCAAAAGTGGTAGCTAGTGTTGAAAAAAAGCTTTGGTAGGCACTATCGCTCGGGGGGCGATAGAGACAACATATAAACTTGGTTGATCCCTTGGCGGTGAACTTGAGCCACATGACGTCAAGGTTGTTCGGTTCGAGTGTTTCCTCTCGGTGGCATGAAAGGTCGCTTCGGACAAAAAGGCATATTCCGAACTTATGTCTAAATCGGGTATGTAAGTCGTAACCAGGATAAGGGTAGTTCACTGTTGTTGTTGTAGAACATACTTGTGTTTCTGTAAGGGCTAGTATGTGTGGTCTATTTGCCTGTAGATGTTGGTGTACCGAATTTATGTTTGTATTTAGGCCTCTTATGTTGCAGAAATCAATTCTAAATTGGTTCGGTATCTTTGCTGTCTGTGAAATGCGGAATGAAGGGCTCCCAGGGCCACCCAGCGCCCGGAGATCCGAATGGCCGGGGAGTTTACCTCCGGAATATTTTGATCCTGGAAGCACCATCATGTCCATATTATTATATTCCTACTGTGGAACCCGGAACCACCAGCGCGGAAACGGAACGTGATTCGGGAAAACCACTTAGCGCCTCCCAGTTCTGTATTCTCAAGATTTTAATAGCGTTTTTTTGCTACAGCGAAATAAGTCATGTTCCAGAATCAGAATATAATAGAACTCTCGAGTAAATGTAATTTTTTTTTTCGGTGAACTTTCATTTCAGTAAATAATAGGAACTATAGAGATCAACCAGCAAAAAAAAGGAATATAGCCATAATCATAGCTGATAACTATCAAGTTACTCTTATTTTAAAAGATATAATTATTCTGAAAAGTGCGTTTATTAAGCTCAGAACTTTCATGTAAATCGAAAAATATACATATAAAAAAAGGATACAAGTTGTATTGTTCATACTACTTAAATGCATTTCCGTAAATTCCACAACGCTCTTAAACTCATTTACAAATTCTAGAGGCAATATAGTTCCACACTTCTCACATTCAGATTTATTGTCAACTATCTGTACACTATTATCACAGGACTTATTTGGGCATACTGCACCAAACATTTCTGATTGATTTTCTGGTTCCAAACATTTTGGACAGTCGCACAGAAAATAATAAGTTTCTAAAAGTTCCTTTTGCCTCTCCTCAGTTGAAGCCAATAGATCTATGTAACTTATTCTGATCTAAAAAAAAATATTATTAAGTTAAATGCTATTACATATGTCATAAAATACACAATAAACGAAATAGTTGATCAAAATCGAATTCCAAAATATAGCAAAGATATAACTGTACCACAAAGGCATTTCTTTGGAGGTTAAACTAACCCATATCGACAACTTTAAAAGGTGGTGGATGGGTTGTTTTGAAGTGTAATATAGATTTTACTAGTTTATAAATTGTACTTTCACTAACTCCTGTCATATTGGCACAAATTAATACTAAATTCCTAACAGAAGTGGAAAGCATTCGATGTACAAGCGATATCAAGCATACTTTTACGTGGAACAAAATGTTACGCTATGTTTCAGAAACACAATGTAGCAAGCCGAACACAAGAAACTAAATGTAGTTGCTGTTACATAGAACATATACTTAAAAAAGGCAGACACTGGTACTGCATTTGCTAAATATTTTGCTAGGGTTTCTGAATGAAAAAACAGATAATTAATATTCTAATAGTGTTTTTTTATTATTTAATGTATTTGCCTCAGATATAAACATTTGTTAATTTTTCATTAAAGTTGCAGATATTTTTAAAATATTGTGTTTGCTCGTCTTATTGAAGAGGCCTGATCCAAACAATGTTTCTACTTCGCTTCTCAAAAGCTGTGTATTCTCATTGCTGAGACCTCCCTCTGACTGCTGTTTACAACATCTTTGCCAGGCGAATTATTTCTACACTTTTGGAAAACATCTTATGTAGTTCCTATATCCAAGAATAACGGAGAAGGGATGGAATCGGTAATTATAGACTCATCTCAATTAATGTGGATTTCCCCAGGGTGATTCTAGACTAGAATATCGAACCTCTTGGTCTACCATGAGGAGACTGTTGCCTTGGAAGCTGGACTTCTAATTGACCCTGTCTTCGCTAAGGCCTTTGATCGACTGAATATTAGGCTTATTTTGGAAAAACTATATACTTATCGTGGATATGGTACTATGATCGGCTGGCTTGAGTCATTTCTTACAACTAGGACATAGGTGGCCAAAAATAAAGAACTGTATATCGGATCTCATTAGTACCTATTCTGTGGCTTTTATTCTTTTAATTTATTTATTAATGCTGTTGCCAAATGCTTTCATTTCTTTAGCTTCTTGATGTATACTGATGGTATTATATTTTTACCAGTTCATAACAAACTTAAGGTACGGTGTCCAAGGCGCGACCGTGGCCGCCGCGCCACTGTTAATCTGGCAATTGTGTTGTACTGGAGTCCAAGAGGCGGCTACATTTGAACCACGGCTGGACTGCTCGCAGAGCAATGCAGTCGCGGCCGCCGGCGATGCGTCTTCACCCGAATAATCCGAAATCGTACCGACAACTACAGACAAGTCACTTCTCAGAGTTGCAGTTAAAGCGAGAGTTAAATTCACAACGAGCAAGATCCCCGGAAAGATATTTTGCTATGATGATGAAGAGCGACTAATTGAAGAGATTCGAAAGTATCCTTCACTTTCTCGATTTTGAAATAGCGAGTGGTCGCGTCTTGAACACTACCAACGCCGGGTCGCATATTTATATCGAGTGCACATACAGGATCGCACGTTGTCATAAGGCGACTATAATACAAATGTTAGCTAGAATACCGCCGTTACGTTTTATCCTCAATTATTTAAACACTTCATGCATGGCCCTCCGCTCGCTTCGCTCGTTA
The DNA here is from genome assembly GCA_016904865.1 of Pissodes strobi. Lineage (NCBI taxonomy): Eukaryota > Metazoa > Arthropoda > Insecta > Coleoptera > Curculionidae > Pissodes > Pissodes strobi. The sequence goes on along the minus strand of JAEQML010060948.1, from coordinate 4,021 downwards.
CGGGGGCTCAACAAACAGGAAGTAACCAAAACTAACCCAAAATATGAAAAGCCTGCACAGTTACATTACAGTCGCGCTATAAAAATTTACGATCTCGTACGCACGATATGAATAAGCCGTCGGCTCCAGCCGCCGCAGTCATACTGAAGCTTGCAGGAATAGGGCAATGATATTGTGGTCTGTTAAGAAAGATACCAAAGATTTCACTAATGTAAAAGCTATATGCTATATAGGTTAAAAGTTGAAAATATTTTATCTTTGCACTAAGCAACTTGTTTGAGTAATAGTTCATGGCCATATTCTCGTAAAAAATAATTTTACTATTTTTTATTTTTAATACGGGCTCCAATTTTCCACTTAATACAAAAAACAAAATAAAATATTTTTAAAGATAAAAATTTCAAAAGTACCTACCTTAAATTATTTAAAATTACGCCAAAGCAAAATATTTAATGTAAAAAAATAAATTAAAATAAAAAAAAAATAAAAACATATACTCATATTAATAATGCCAATACCATCTGAAAAACGATAAAATAAATTAAAGTTCGTATTTAAAAAAAGAAAGTTGATGATCATCCCTTGAAGACGAAACGTCGGATTTCAAACTGGATACCATCATTGGATAGAGCGGAGAAAGTGGCAACGCAAAAGTGCAATTCAATTTGAGATCCGTTTTTAAATAAGCCCAGGAAAAAAATAAAACGATTTTTCAAAATTTCGGTTTTTTTCCGGATATCTCCGGAAATACTCGGAATTTTGAAACTTTTTAAACGGCATATTGTAGGCACCTAAATGCGCAATTTTGCCTTAATTTGACCGACACTGTATCTCTTACGGTTTTCGAATTCCCCATACATAGACACGAAAACGAGCCACCCTGTACAGTTGATAAGTTATTATTGAGGTTTGTTTACGTTAAGCTCACTAATTACAACTAGGCTATTTTAAATAATTAGAATAATTAAAAAACCTTGCGTAAAAGCTCAGGACTTCTTAAATTCATATCAATGCAGGTTTTCAGTAACGTTGACCTATCCGAGAGAAATAGAAAATAAGGTACATTGTAATTTGCGTACGAATAGCACTCGATCAAAAAATTCTTCATGGCGAGGGCATAGAAAAAGAATACGTCCAGGCCGAGGGCTTCGCAATACAAAAAATTCTTATTATTATTCTTATTATAAATTATTAATTGATTAAGCCTAGGGTCGAGGACCTAACTATTCGACTTCTCCACTAAAAGTTGGCTATTGACTTACTAAGAAGTGATCGTTTATTATGCCAACTCCAAACTGTTCACCGCCAAATGATAATCAGATACACTTTGTGTGTATAATATTTCCCCTGTTTATGCAGCAATAATCAATTCCAATAGGGATAAACAACAAGCAGATTATAGTTATAAAATATGACTCTCGATAAAAAAACAAAAAAAAAAACAAACGAGCAAACAACAGCCCATAATTATAAGTACCCTTTTCAGGCAGTTCTGAACAAGAGAGTACCTCTGCCTCTGACTCGGAAGAAGAAATTCAAGTAACTGAGCCGGAAGTTCTCGAAAATAGGGTGACTGCTGAAGAGCCCACTGACACCAATGAGCAGATCGACTTGATATCGGCGCTAGGAAATATACCCCAGGGCTCTGATAAACAAGGTCCAGATCTGCACGAAGAGATACCTGATAGGTGGAACGCCTATTTAACAAAGGGTGTCAATAAAGAAGACATATCAAAAGTTTTTGAAAAATATCTAATACCAGCAAATTGCCAGGCACTTCTTCCCCCCACGGTTAACCCGGAAGTTGTGGGATGCATGAATGACTCATCGTCCAAAAAAGATTATTTCTTGAAGTAACTACAGCACCAACTTGGTCATGGGCTTTCAGCAGTTGGATCTATAATGGAGACCGCTTTAAAGGACAATAAACAGTCTGACTACCTAGCCAGTTTAGCTGACGCTGCACTTCTCTTTGGAAATGTCCATCATGCCATATAGGTGCAGCGAAGACAAAGCATCCTTCCGCTATTAAACCCAGATTCTCAAAAGGTGGGACAGAAAGCACCAATTGACAATTTTTTATTCGGCTCAGATTTTGGCGAATCTTTAAAGCCCAACCAGACCTTAAAGAAGACTACAGTCGACATAAAAAAGAAGAAATGGCAGTTTCCCTCAGCAGCCGCATCATCATCGGCATCCAAACCCTTAATGGAACTTAAATACTCACAGGCTGCTCGCCATTTAAACTACCAGCGCAGGTCATTCCGAGATCGAGAGAAGAACTTCCAGATGTCCGAGAAAAATCCCAACTACAAAAAGGCGTTCAAAAATTACCCCTCGAGCCGTCCCCAGTACAAAAGGAAACCATAGAATCGGTAAATACAAAATACGCAGGTAGATTAGCTAATTTCATAAAAGTTTGGCAGGAAATTACAAACAACCCAGTAATTTTGAATTGGATAGGAGGTATCAAGATACGATTTTTGGAAACCCCTATGCCACATAACCCCCTCGCCACATAACCCCCTCCAAAAAAAACTTTCCCTATCTGAAATCGAAGCAATCGAAGACTGTCTCAGTGAACTGCTACTTAACGGCGCTATTTCTGAATGCTCTTTTCACAAAAAAGAATTTTTATCTGCGTCTGTTCTAGCTCTAAACCAAATGGAAAAAAGAGAGTTATTCTTAACTTAAAAAATCTAAACCAATATATTCCCCCCCCCCCCATTTTAAGTGGGATTCAATGACAGTTTCCAAATTACTTAGCAAAAACTGTTATATAACGACTATAGATTTTAAAAACGCATACTTTTTGCTTCCTATCCATTCAAAATCCAAAAAATATTTACGATTTATTCATAAGGCTCAACGTTATGAATTTAATTGTTTGCCTTTTGGCCTTAACGTTGCACCATATATTTTCACCAAAATTATGAAAGGAGTGACTAGATACCTTCGCCTTAGAAATATTTTACTCGTAGCATATCTCGATGATATTCTTACAATAGGTAAAACTAAGGGTGAGTGCGCATCTAATACTAAAGTAGCCGTGAAGTTACTACAAAAGATAGGTTTTATTATTAATGTCGATAAAAGCCAGTTAGAACCTTCACAAACTAAACAATTTTTAGGCTTCTTGTACAATACAAATAAAATGCTAATTTCATTACCTGACAAGAAAATTAGATCAATCCAAATATTAATCGTCAAAACAAAATTAAAATCTAGGTTATCAATTCGTGAATATGTCAGGTTAATTTGCACTTTAGTAGCTACCTGTCCAGCGATACCTTAAAGCCGTTGCCATATTAAACGTTTGGAAAGAGTGTAAAGTTTAAAGTCCTTAAAGGAAGAAATTACAATTATCTAATTACCCTTCCGGAATTAGTCATAACAGAGCTTAATTGGTGGAAGCAAAACTTACATAAATCCCAAAATATTAAAACCAAGCTTTTTTCCCTACAAATTTTTACAGATGCACCCCTAGCATGCAATAGCATGAAGTGTCACGCATTCTGGGACACAACATATAAAGATAAACACATACATTTTTTGGAAATTTCAGCAGCCCTTAATGGGCTCCAATCTTTTATTAAATCTGAACATAACATTAGGGTTCTCTTAAGAATTGACAACAGAACAGCTATAACCTGTATTAATCGAGGGGGCAGTGTAAAATACCCAATATTAAACCAAATTACCCAACAACTGTGGGACTGGTGTGAAAAGAACCAAATTGAGGTGTTCGCTTCATATATTCCATCTAAGGATAATACAGAAGCCGATAGGGAATCTAGACGTCTGTCAATAGAAACGGAATATGAATTAAACAAAAAGGCCTTCCAAAAAATTGTCAACATATTGGGGAACTCGAAAGTAGATCTTTTCGCCACTGCTCTTGATAAAAAATGTAGAAAATATATTTCTTGGTTTCCTGACCCTTATTCCGTATCCGACATGACTTTACAGTGTCTTGGAAAAATGTTTTCTTTTACTCTTTTGCCCCCTTTTCGGTTATTAC
>MU192929.1:0-22289 GCA_016904865.1 Pissodes strobi | reverse complement strand
TAGTTTGTGTTTTATTTTAGGTAATATTTTTTTTGTTTAAATAAAAGTTAATGTATTTTTTTTATAAATAATCATATCAGTAGGGAACAAAACAGTCAAGATTTGTTTCCATTTAATATATCTAAGCAGAAATAGGAAAAACAATATTCTATATTTATTAAAAATTACAATTTTCAGTGACCAATTTTAAGTGTTTCTGGAATTCTTCTGCTACCTTCTCCCTTTTTAATTGTGAATAGGTTGGACGAATGGCATTTATTAAATGTTTATGTTTAATAAAATATATATAATATTTGGAGAATATTTTGTTTACTTTTTGTCCATGTAATAGTCTGTATTTTTCGGAATTTTCAAGTAAGTGTTGCTGGATAATAGAAAACAAGTTCTCCTCCTTTAACCTCCCAGCCACATTGTTCAATGAGATTCCCTAAGAAAACCATAGTACGATGATGTGTTTTAATATCGGATACTTCTTTACATAAAGAGCACACATTGTAATTATCAAAACGTTTCATTTTGAAAAATAAAAATTAAACTTTTTTACTTGCGAAACTCAATATATTGACGTTTTGAGCTGTCAATAATTTCATCACTTCCTGTTAAAAAAATCAGTGTCATGTCACGCTTCCGAAGTGTCAAAAAATATCCACAACAACAGGGTTGCCACGGAAATTTATTTTAAAGTCCTAGGACTTTTGCAGTATTTTAGTGTCCTAGTAATGTAAAGTTCAAGTTTTCGTCCTAAAAATGATCCAAAAAATGCATTATTATTAAACAGTATGAAATAAAGAAACTTATTTACTAATCTATCTGGGTAGGAATTGTCTACCAGTATGCCCTTTAACTGTGCGATGTATTGATCTCTGAAATCAAGGTGTGTTAGTTTGGTTGCTCTAGCTTTCATCCCTATGACTAGATTAATTTTAGTTTTGATCGGATTATATGACAAATAACTTATCAACCCATTAAAATTTGTGACTTGTGACGGATTTTCTGCACTTGCGTTAAAAGGCAGGCCTCTATTCTGAGGTATTTGAGGGGCTGCTCTCTTTTGAGGCATCTGAGGAAAATCTCTATTTTGAGGTATTTGAGGGAGCCCTCTATTTTGAGGAGGCGGTGCTCCATGTCCATGAAAATGACCTGACTGACTTATGTTGAGAGGGTACTACCGTGGGCTGCTGAGTTCTGAATGTTAAAATATTATCTGAAAAAGAAGAAAAACATTGGCGATTAAAGCCGTTTTGAGGTATGTGAACTTGAGAGTTATGCATAAAAGTATGATGTCTTTAAGATCACAAAGTACATACTTTGGTACGAGGTACATTGACTTCTCGAATGATTATTATCGAGACAGTTGAAGCAAAGATTTTTACTTTGTACAAAATTCTGCTTAACAAACATATTTAATTTCCTAAATTTTCCCAAAATATATATTTTAAGAGAATTTGAATTACAAAAAGTGCAAGGAGCTGTTTTACTTTGCTGTTTTGCTAAATTCTACAGATTATTAGCATGCAAAGAGACTCCTTTTGTAGGATTCTTTGAGTACATTCTACTGAAGAAATGTTTTCTAAAATTGTACACCTTTTGTGTAAGAAATCAGCAAATTGAGCAAGATTTGGCAACATGTTAATATCTCGTTCTGTCTCAAAAGGTTTACGAGTGCCAAAGTCTATTTTTTCTCAAACAAGTAAATTAAAAGAAATTCCCATAGTTCTTCGCATGAGTAAATAATATTGTTAATTAAATCAAGATTCTTCTTTAGATCTGTTACTAATTGTCCTAAATTGGGACCAGTACATTTTATATTTGTAATAGTGAAATGAAACGTGCATTAATCACTGATAATTTATTTTCAGACCTTTCCTTTAACAAGGTAATTGCAACTTCAATGTTATCATTCGTTGCGAGTAAGCTTTCAACGATTTTTGAAGGTTCGTCTCTCAAAAATGACTTTGTAGTATAACGTACCCGGGTCGATTCAACATAGTTGAATCAGATAAGTAAAATTGTGGTTTGCCTTTATTTTGCCAATGATCGTCAAAATAGATGAAAAAGAAAACAAGCCCTACGTTGTGTTATTATTATATCTTGCACAATTTTACTCACTCATTATGCGCTTCAACGGAACACATTTAGGGAAATTTGAGGGAAAGGTGCGTCGTGTAAATTAAACCACAGATTCCTAATACGCCTAATTTATTAAAGAAAAGCGTGCCGGACTCAGCCTGGAATTCACGAGGGGAAAGAGTACGGCAGAGAAACCCTCGATCTTAATTCCTAAACCGAATTATGCTGTATAATCTATTAGTATTATAATTAATTAAATTACTGTCTCCCGTACCACAATTTGTAGTTCTACACTTGTAACAATACATTTAAAACTGAAGAGATAGCTCTTCGGTCGGGAATCGAACCCGAGTCTCCCGCGTGCCAGACGCGGATGTGATAACCACTACACTACCGAAAAGGGGTGTTAGTTAGCCAGTCGCCGCTGGAGGGTACTGAGGTCCTGGAATACGGAGGCTACTCAGCTAAAGTTGAGATTAGGGCCAATATCTCTAGAATGATCATTACATTTATAACTAGGATATTCTCCCGTCAGGGTAGGAAAATGTTAGTAATTTCACAAAAGCTCTTACTTGCAATCACAGTCATACTAAAACCAAAATTCCAGCACGAAAAGACAGCAAACAATACATTTTTGATTTCATTTAAAGCAGTATTGTTCACAGCATAAAACGATTTCATTAAATATACACGATCAAATATGAATTTTCAATGAGAATAAAAGAAATAATAATTGTGCAAATTATGTCAATAACAATATCAAAGTATATCCATGTGTTATGCCATCAAATATTAATTATCAATGAAAATAGAAGAAATATTTTTGCAAATTATGTTAATAACAATATCAAAATATATATACAGGTTAATACCACAAATATGAATTATCCAGGAAAATAGAAGAAATATTTACGCAAATTATGTTAATAACAATATCAAAATATGCAATCAAATAAGAATTATCCATGAAAATAGAAGAAATATTTATGCAAATTATGTTAATAACAATATCAAAATATATCCATATGTTATGCCATCAAATATTAATTATCAATGAAAATAGAAGAAATATTTATGCAAATTATGTTAATAACAATATCAAAATATATCTGTATGTTATGCCATCAAATATTAATTATCAATGAAAATAAAAGAAATATTTATGCAAATTATGTTAATAACAATATGAAAATGTATACACATGTTAGGCCATCAAATATTAATTATCAATGAGATTAGAAGAACTATTTATGTAAATTATGTTAATAACAATATGAAAATGTAGACACATGTTAGGACATCAAATATTAATTATCATTGAGATTAGTAGAAATATTTATGCAAATTATGTTAATAACAATATGAAAATGTATACACATGTTAGACCATCAAATATTAATTATCAATGAGTATAAAATATATAATGGTACAAATTATGATAATAACAATATTATAAGTTTCATTTTACCGACTTGTAATGACATAATATTGCAACACAGAAGCAAAACAATTCACCAAAATAAACTGTACACTCCGCTGGCTTCTGACTCTCTATTTTTCGTTCTCGAGCAATCCCTTTCGGATCTCCTCCAAAAACCTCGCAAAAACTCGACTTCAATTTATGACTTGTTTTTATCTTTTACATGTATAAGGGGTGTCTCAAAATATACACATATATAGGGTGTCTCAAAAATTAATGTATCAGGTCCAATGAAATAGTATTTTAAAGATGTGGGTTATCTCAACTTTAGGTCCATACATTTTTGAATGTTACTTATTGAGGTATTATCTGTACTGTATTTAATGTTTCAAACAGTTGTATAAATGAATTCCATTCAGAACTTTTGCCATTGAAAGAGGTGATTTTTATCTCAGGTAATCTTAGAGAAGGGGGAGGGGAGCTTTGCTGAACTACACATGGAGTATTTGAAACAACTTGAGAGAGAGGGCCGAGCTAACTTTTCAATACGGTTCTGTATCTGAACTAATAAATCATCGCAAGTTTGTTCCACATCCTCAAGAATTTCAGTGTCAAGCGTTTCATAACCAGGGATACATTCAATCGAGTATTGAATTTCATTATACTTGCTGAAGGCAAGTTCTAGTCCATCGTGTCTTAAAACAAAATGTTTAATTCAATTTTTTTGTCTGCATTTGCTTGAATCGAATTACTTATTCGTGTGCTTTTACCCTTGACACTGCTTTGCTGTGTTTTCAACTGTTCATAAGTCATTGTGAAATATTCTTAAAATAAACAGTAAAACAATGTAAAAATATCCACAAAATATCAAGTGCAGAAATGCAACAGTATATAATAATATATCATATGAGGAAATAAACACAGTACACAAGTTTTTATTAAGAGGCAATTACAGAGTTTCGTATCACTTGCCACGAGAGTATTTTACTTTTGTAGCCTCGGTATGTAGCCTAGAGTCCCACTAGGTTCAGGAAGGCCATCAATTTAAAAAAATGGGGCGACTAAAAGTTACAACAGTAAACAAATTCAATTTACAGTAAATAACTACATCAATATGGCAACACCGTAAATAAATAAATCAAATCAAATAGGTACTGACACCTCTTAATAGAAGTTTCAATTCAATGTTTTCGAAGGACCTTCTGAGAAATGTAACTAAATTTAGTTTCGGGGAAATTTGTCTCGACTTAGATCAAATTTAACTTATCCGGGTCGAATGCGGCCAAATGTCTGGCTGGTATAAACAATGAATTTTAAATCATTTATAACCACAAAGAAGCGGGTGGTAATTAACTTTAAAATTTATGAGTTTAATTAGCTAACTGTATTAACATAGGTAGGTGGGATTTTATTCATAGGATGTGGATTGAAACATATATTATATTTTCAGGTATTACGTACTTTAATAATGCAGGATTTAATTTGCATTAAATATGAGCAATAAGTAAAATGTTTTTTTAACTGCTTTCAGACATTCATCCTTTCACACATAAAACTAGGTAAATACTTTACATTAGGTTAACTATTAGTAAATATCTAATATCTAACAAAACTTCTTGATTATTTGAATTTAACGTTAACTTCTTTCTTTACTGAATTTAATCAACTTTCTTTTAATTCAACTAATTGCGTTTCCGTTCGCAGAACATACCTTGTTAAATTGATTCTTCTGTAATTCTCTCAACTTAACTTCAATAGGCCAAGGATTTAAGATTTCGAAACTTGATTCGAATCTTAAGTAAAAAACCGGATTTGTCTAACTACTTCAATTTTCCAAACGCCATTTTACCTTCTTCAATCTTCATCAACAGGAGAGACGCTATCGCGTTTCTGTCTTGATAAAATGCGTAAAACGCCCAAATAAGTTCCTAAATCCAAGTTTGGAAAAGGGGATCAGAGTATACGAGATATTTTCTAAATATCTGTGAGAAAATGGCCCAATATCTTCGCCCCAACCAGAGCTACGACTAGGTAGATGCTTTACGGATGAACTGTTTTATTCAACTATAATATAATTTCTCTAGAAGTGGAGTGAAAGGCGGGCACGGCGTGGGCGAGCACATTATTGAATTTGAGAGGGTAAAAAAGTGATCTTTCTTTATTTGGCATTATGTTGTTTACATAAATTTGAGGGAGAAAAGGGTATATTAAATTGAAAACGATTAAAAATGTTTTCCTTGACAGAGTGGCAATTAGCTATTTATTTCAGCGATCCTTTTATATAAGGAGTAACCGAAATTATAATGCTTTAAATGCACAAACTGCTGTTTACAAGGGGTGCAATAAATCTATTCAGATTTTAATTATGGCTCAATCATTCTACGAACATACAGGGTGTTATCACCAAACTATACGGTGAAAAACTGTAAGTTAATTCCCATGTTGGGGTGTTTGCCCAAGGATAAGGAAGCCACAAACCTGTTTAAAAGGAAACGGCAAAGCACGGAGTGAAATGGGAATATTTGCATTCTGCTTTCGAATCGAAGAGCTGGTATCATATTAAATATTCTTCATACAAATGTCAGATCGTTTTTGGAAGACAGGGCTGCCCTATTCAAAAGGAGGATTCAGAACGCTTTAAAGAAGGATGATGCGTTAAAAGTGAATGCTGAGCTTCGTGGAGAATTCCAAATTACCAAAGCAGATAAAATATTTGATGAAAATAAATATTTAAAATCCAGGAATGCTGCCATCTACAAAGATACGGAGTTGAACGAGTGGTTAAGAGAAAAGTTTCAAAATGTATTGCAAGCTGAGTTAAACGAATTTCAAGAGAAAGACAGTGGTTGGTCGCTCAGTGGAGTAATTAATTTAATGATAAATACTAATAAGTTTAATATACTTACGGCAGGTAGTTATATAGATCTTCCTAAAGAAATTGTTAACAGAAAAGCATGTATTAATGCTCATAATAATGATGAAATGTGTTTTGGGTGGGCAATAGTTTCCGCTTTGTTTCCTACTCCCTCCAAAACTGTTGATAGAACGTCATCATACCCGAACCGCAGAGATGTGTTGAATCTAGGAGGCATTCAATTTCCTATGACTTTAAGACAAGTCTTGAAAATCGGCTTAGTGCTTTAAATATGATTTATTTTATATCAGTAATATGTATATTTACGAGTACAATAACAAGATTAACGTTATCAACAGTAATATACCGATACCGGAGATATCTTATCGAAAAGACCGTCGATTCGAAATGAAAAAATGATTTTCAAAAATTTCTATGGGGCAAGTTTCCGTATACGATCTGAAAAGAGCTTTAACTGACTATAATAGAAAATTGGTCGAATTGAAATTATTTTGAAAATTGCATTTTTGAGTGTCGGGATTCGATAAGGTGGCGACGCTAGAGGAATATTTTATTGGCCAATTTCAAGAACTATTTGTTTAGAAAAGGAGCATTTTTCATTTGGAATTTATTTGGTAACAAGGGAAGTTAACAGTGATTTTAATACATGAAAAAGGGTAAATCATTAAATAACAATATTATGTAGTTTTTAAATAAATAAATGAACTTTTTAAAATGGCAGATAATCTAGAAGTTGATCAGTCATACCTACTCGTTGCCCTAGCAACGGGATTCCTTTGTAAGATCCAGGCTGTTTGAAGAGAAGCGTTTGCGTTTTGCACTAATTGAAATTAAAGAGTCAAAACTATTAAAGTAATGGTAATAGCCGTGTTAATTTTAATTATTTATTTGTTAAATAGCATTTTTTAAATCTAATATGAGTTATAATATGCGTTAAATTATTATGATTTAGAAATTATCTATTGTTACGTAATACTCAAAAACGAGGGCTTTTTCGTTTTGGTCTTTTCGATTTGGTATTTTTGCCGCTTCTTATCAAAAAACACCCCGTTACCTAGGACGGTTGCTAGGGAACCGAGAATTTTGATTGGTTCATAAATGTGAGTGAAAGTGTCTTGGTAACGCTTTAATGACACGCATCGTTCACTGACTTCAAAAAATCGAACTATAAATGGGTAATTTAAAAAATTCTATATATCATACCAAAAAGTACAAATAGTATTCTGTAATCTTTGGTCATACCTAACAAATTCTGAATGTATTTAGGAATCTAAATATAACTTTTTCCGTTTGTGTGACATTGACAGACGAATAATTATATACTAAGAAACTTTTCAAACTGCAAGGTGCTCTATACTGATACTGATAGCCTTATATATTAAATCGTCGTATTAGGAACGTCAAACTGGTGGGAGCAGTTTGATTTCGGGGAGTGACGCCCTCGCCATTCTGAGTTGCCACGGGATGTGGCCCATCAAATCCCATCGTCCTCCCTCAGGCTGGAGAACACCGAAGTACAAAGTCTGGGGCTGATCAATGACAGTTTGTGACAAGAGGAGCTGCATTGTATTAGCTGGCAGGAACGTCAAACTGGTGAGAGCAGTTTGATTACGGGGAGTGACGCCCTCGCCATTCTGAGTTGTCACGGGATGTGGCCCATCAAATCCCATCGTCCTCCTCCAGGCTGGAGAACACCAAAGTACAAGGTCTGGAGCTGATCACTGGGGAGTGACCCAACAAACCCTATTTTTACCCCTGTCAGACTAGGGACCACCAAAGGAAAGAGTCTGAGGCCGATGCATCCAGTGGAAGCGGCCCTAGGTGGTAGATGCATACGCCTACTCGCATCGTCCGGTGAAAGACCACCCCACCAGAACTGGGAAGCGCTAAGTGGTTTTCCCGAATCACGTTCCGTTTCCGCGCTGGTGGTTCCGGGTTCCACAGTAGGAATATAATAATATGGACATGATGGTGCTTCCAGGATCAAAATATTCCGGAGGTAAACTCCCCGGCCATTCGGATCTCCGGGCGCTGGGTGGCCCTGGGAGCCCTTCATTCCGCATTTTACAGACAGCAAAGATACCGAACCAATTTAGAATAGATTTCTGCAACATAAGAGGCCTAAATACAAACATAAATTCGGTACACCAACATCTACAAGCAAATAGACCACACATATTAGCCCTTACAGAAACACAAGTATGTTCTACAACAACAACAGTGAACTACCCCTATCCTGGTTACGACTTACATACCCGATTTAGACATAAGTTCGGAATATGCCTTTTCGTCCGAAGCGACCTTTCATGTCACCGCGAGGAGACACTCGAACAGAACAACTTTGACGTCATGTGGCTCAAGTTCACCGCCAAGGGATTAACCAAGTTTATATGTTGTCTCTATCGCCCTCCGAGCGATAGAGCCTACCAAAGCTTTTTTTCAACACTAGCTACCACTTTTGACTCAATACAGGTTGATCATCCCAGTTCAGAAATAATCGTTCTGGGAGACTTCAATGCCAACAACACCAACTGGCTCAAACATCACAACAAGACCGACAACGAAGGTAGAGAGGCTGAAGCATTCGCCATCAGCTGCGGGCTTACTCAAATTGTAGACGAACCAACTCGAATCTCAGAGAGGGGCGAATTCGCCGCCCTCCTGGATCTTTTTCTAACCACCAATCCTGACCAGTACACAGTTACAGTTGGTCCGCCATTAGGTACTTCCGACCACAAACTTATTACAACGGTTTGTGAATTGCCACTCATACAGAAGGATCCACCATTGCCTCGCAAAATCTGGCATTACAATTCTGCAAACTGGGATGATCTAAGGGAGTTCTACCTGGATTTTCCTTGGCTCGACGTCTGCTTTGGCGCTGACGTCCCGTCAGTCTGCTGCGAAAAGATCACGCAAGTAATCTCCTCAGGAATGGAAGCATACATCCCAAATTCCATCAAGTTACCATCAAAAGGAAAGCCCTGGTTCGATGGAAGATGCGAAAGAGCTGTGGGTAGGAAACAGCAAGCCTACAAGAACTGGCAGCAAAATCAGACCGCTGAAAATCGCAATTATTTTGTCGAAGCGAGAAACGAATGCAAGCGTGTTATCGACGAAACTAAGGACAAACACAATCAAAGGATCAGGAATAAACTTTTGCAATGCCCCAGTGGCTCCAGGAATTTCTGGTCGGTAGCAAAAGCAGTAAGTAACAACTTTACAGAAACGTCTCTCCCACCTTTGACAGACAAACGTGGCATCACGGCGACTACAGCCAAGGAAAAGGCAAACATGCTCGCCAAAATGTTTTCTTCGCACTCTACCTTAGACGTCCCCCAAGGCAAGACTCTCCCCACCATATCGAACATCAACACTACCATGGCAGAAGTCAAATTTCATCACCGTGATATTCGTAAAATCCTTAAAAATCTAGATACGCAAAAGGCATCAGGACCGGACGGAATACCTGCCATCGTGTTAAAGAACTGCGCCAACGAACTAACACCCGTTTTTTCCAGGCTTTTTTCTCTGTCTTACGGAAAAGGGATTTACCCATCTTCTTGGAAAGTCGCTCGAGTGCAACCTGTTCCAAAAAAAGGCAAGAAAACCACGCCCTCAAACTATCGTACAATTGCCTTGCTTCCAATAATCTCCAAAGTCATGGAACGTGTAGTCAATCAGCAACTACTCAAGTACCTCGAGAACAACAAAATAATCAGTGATAATCAATACGGCTTTCGCAAAGAGAGATCGACAGGAGATATATTGGCCTATGTCACTCATATATGGAGTAGGGCAATTGAGAACTACGGAGAGTCTCGAGCGATTGCGTTGGATATTTCAAAGGCATTCGACAGAGTTTGGCATGACGGACTGCTCAACAAACTACCGTCCTTCGGACTGCCAGCCTCTCTCTGCAGCTGGCTTGCCAGTTTCCTTAAGAGCCGATCTCTGCATGTTGCAGTCGATGGACACATCTCGGACACATTCACCATCAACGCGGGCGTGCCGCAGGGCGCAATACTTTCACCAACTCTGTTCCTCATCTATATTAATGACCTGCTGACCGAAACAAATAATCCTGTTTACAGTTTTGCGGATGACAGTAGCCTTGTCTCCCATTTTAGATCAGAACAACCCTTACCAGCGACTGAGACTCATCACCGCAGACAGGAGCAGATTACAGCAATTAATAAAGACCTGGAGAATGTTCAAACTTGGGGCGACCGAAATTTGGTCCAGTTCAATGCAGCAAAGACCCAAGCAGCAACGTTTACTAAGAGGGCCAATACAGCGGGCCCTGACATCATTATGGCAGGATCGACCATTCCTTCATCCTCGTCAATCGGGCTGCTGGGTGTCTCGGTCAACAGCAATATGTCATGGCATGACCATGTTGCTAATATCGCAAAATCAGCCTCCCAGAAGCTTGGTGCGCTATTTCGCAACAAAAAACTCTATACACCGCAGCAGTTGCTCTTGCTCTACAAAGCGCAAATAAGACCGTGCTTAGAATATTGCTCACATATCTGGGGTGCCGCACCAAAGCACACCCTAAAGCTGCTGGATTCCATTCAGAAGAGAGCTGTGCGTCTCGTCGGCGACCCGGAGTTGACCCGGAATCTAGATAGTCTGGAACATCGCAGACATGTAGCCGAGATATCTCTGTTTTACAGATACTTTCACGGCAGATGTTCCCAGGATTTGGTCCGCCTCAACCCGCCCCTGGCAGCTCCTGTCAGACAGTCACGACAGACGGCAAGAGCGCATCAGTTCGTCGTACAACTGGAAACACCTAGAACATCGCTTTACAAGAACTCCTTTGTCTGGCGCACTGCATCACTGTGGAACTCACTCCCAGGACATCTGTTTCCCACTAATTACAACTTACAAATATTCAAGAGCCGTGTCAATCAACATCTTCGCACACACGCCGCTCGTCGAGCGCCATAAGGTCTCCCTTTAGTGTGTGTGCCACTGCCATAAAAAAAAAATCAAAAGTACAAATGTTTATGCCGTTATGCGAGAAGACTTTTTCGTACCTCAGACTGTCCAATTAATAATATTTTTACAACATTCCTCAAGGAAATAAAAAAGGTCTGGGTATGATGAAAGACAAGAATAGTGGGCGAATAATGACCCATATTACTGGATTAAGGTCAAAAATGTATGCTATCAAACCATTCCTCACTGCTGAAGAATTGGAAGAAGAGGGAGTTAAATTAGAAGCATCGGGAAAAGAGCAAGAGGATATTATTTGCATAATTAAGGTGTAACCAAAAAACTCAAGAGTATTAAAAAAACTGTTATTAGCAACAAACTTAAGTTTGTTGATTATGTAGTGTCTTGAAATTTTTACTGAAAATAGTATATTATTTTATATGGAGGAAAAGTGATACTTTTCATGGCGCGCTCGTGTTTAACAGCCGAACGGAGTGAGGCTGGTAATAGAGAGCAAGCCATGAAAAGTAACTTTTCCTGCAAATAAAATATGCTGTTTTTTCTTCAAATGTCGACAAATGAATGCAAAAACATCTCTTTTTAATAGTAATAATAATTATTATTAAAGATGTGGGTTCGCAAGGCAGCTTAGACCGGTGAATAGGCATAGGTTGTTGCTATAGTAATGTAACATAAAGCTGTCAGTGGACACTGTCAACAATAATTATTTTTTTAAAATTGCGTTTTAATTCCGTATTGATAAGCAGTTATTGAGTAAGTTCGATTAAATAATATTCAATTTGTTCCTAAATTAGTGATTTTTAGAAATGCAGTGGACAAATTGAGTGATAAAATACAAGTTTTAGTTCAATAAGTATCTATGTTGCTATGACAACACTTTTACCTCCGCCGCCGGCGCCGGAAAAGTGAAAAGTAAAGCTCCGGCGGAGGAAAAACGAAACTTCACGGCCGCCTACACAGTCGAGTAATGACGGATTTACTGACGTTTGAAGAAAAAAGAATTTGTCAAAATGTACTACGATCAAAATAACAAGATATTCATACGGTCAGAATCTCTAAAATAAGATTAGGTTCTCACGATGACAAAAAAAAAATCTCAAAAATTTCAGGCGACACACTTCCTTGGGGGCATTATTCAATAAATGATGTTGATTAATGTTAATAGTTTATACTGACTACTTTATAGGAGTTGAATAATATTTATAAACAACCTACAAATATATATTTATATTATATAGCTGTGAATTGTAGAAATAGCATATTATTGATAGTTTATGCTGACTGATTTATAGGAGTTGCATGATATTTATAAATAACCTACAAATATATATTTATATTATGTAGCTGTGAATTGTAGATATACCATATTATTAATATACCATATTATAGTTTATAGTAGTAATGTATATTTTCAGTTGATAAATAAATGTATATAAAAAGATGATTAAATTTTACTGGAAAGTTTCTGTTTTAAATAACATTTTTCTATCACCAGAAGAATAATTATTCGATACATTGCTTGAGATTTATTAGCCAAAAATTTGTGGATTTAATTATATTTATTTCAAACTTTAAAAATGATACAACCCAAGTGAACGAATGTTGATAGATAATGTTAGGGTCACATATCAAAGAATGGTTATCAGTAACCAAAATCAGGTCTAAATACTTGAGGATAACCTACATTAAACGAAACCTTTAAAATGATATAGGTCAAGAACCCGAATCCAATTTGTTACGACTTGCTTCAAAGAATTTATTACCTATACGATATGGTTTATTTATCGGAATAATATAATTCGTTCTGGCGATATCTACCGACAAACATGTCTGTACAGCTGCAGTAAATTCGTAATCTTAATTCTGCTGATTAAAATAACATGCTATGAAACATTGAAGTAATCGTTATTCGACACCTGCTTATTTACGACGGTATATATAAAAGCGAGAATAGCTGAGTAATAGATAAGAAATATATTGCAGTCAGCTCTTCCGTTGGTCACTTCTGGAGACCTGACTCTCAGTGCAAAACCGCGCAGCCTGCATGTTAGTTTCGCAACTGGCCAGGGACGATTGGTGAGAGGGCGTCACCATGGCAAGGCGTGGTACGTCATTTCAACCAGCAGTCCGGTCCACCGATCTGATCTCTAATTCTCGGGACCTGACTATCGGTGTAAAACACGCTCGCTATTGTTCTTGCGGTTTTTACCTAAGAAATACCTAACTATTTTAATTCTCCCTAGCATAATATCTATAAGCTTAATCCAAAGAGTATTTAAATTTTCTGCCATTCACGATTTTATCTTATTATTTCCGAACAAGTTGATATAATAAAAATATTTACTCCTCGAAGATATCTAATATTTCAGGATGATATAACCTATAAATGATGTTTTTGCATTTTTTAAAAATCTATTTTTATTTCATTTGTATTTGTAGACAATTTGTGGAAGCTATCTAAATAGTGTAAATATATCTATAGGCTGAGCACCCAGTGTAGGAATAGTCCTCTGCTATGACTTGAATTAATATCTTACTGCTGTTATGCGATTAGATTTAGCTTCAAATACAACATTTTAAAACAATATTTACCAGTGACTGGTAATTGTCGTTGAACTGTGAATGCTAATTGTTGATGCCATGGGTTTGGTCCCACAAGACTCCAAGACTTTTATTAATTTAAACAGTATTTAGATATTACATTATTCTCAGGATGGATCTAAGGCGTCAGAGGATCTATATTTAGCTCAAATTAAGACTTTCAAAATATTGCAGATGTTCATCGAAAGGTGATGATTAGCGACCTAGCATTCTAGTTAGCGCGTACGTAAAGATATAACATAGAAAATAATACGTTGCAAGTTTGGGGTGCGCAATGCGGGTTCGCGGAAGTAGGCGAGGTTCCTAATGCGTCACAAAGCCGCGAGATGGCGTCATGGCCGGGAATATGGACGGCCGCAGGGAGCATGCGCCAGGTGCCACCATACCCCCCTGGTATTTCTTAATTCTTTATTCGAGGCTTTAGGTTAGTTTGGGTTAGTTGCATATGGGTAACACTTTAGTTAAGTTTTGATAGTTGGGATTAGAATCAGGGCACTCAAGATATTACTCGGATAATTCTTTAGTTAATACGCTAGGTTAGCATAGGTTTCATCATGGCATTGATTAAACCATGATTTATATTTCAAGTTGGCAATAGAGATGCTGTAATAGGTTTGTTTTTGAAATTGCTTGTTTTCTTTCTAATTCCATTCCTACTAGTATTAAGCAAACTTCTAAAGGCAGCCGGCAATCAGCACAGACATGCGCAATAGAACTCTGGTTAGCCGTTTCTTCACTGTATAAAAGCTGCCCGGTGCAAAGTGGGTCCTTTACCACTATAATCCAAATGCGGTGGCGCTCGAGAATCAACCATTGGAAGACATAACTAATGGTTAAAATTAACCTTCCAATACCATAGCAGGCAGAAGAAATCCAAAGCGCTTCACAGTACTATAGCTGCACTTTTATTATTTGTTTTTATCCTTACTTGGTAACTTTAATAAACTTAGATGTTTTTAATTGGATTGACAATCTTGTGGTTCAACACTTCCCCTTTTGTGGCACCAATTAATCGCGAACTGACTTTTGGCAAATTGGTAGGATTTTTCGTCTATAACTTAAAACTACGCTGCTAGACAAAAGGTTGGTATAATGCAAATGTTTAAGGAAAATTTGAGCATACAAACCCGTTATAGAAAATCAAAATTTCAATCAGACCGAATATTTAGAAAGACCAAAATTGAGTTCAATTTTTAATACCAGAGTAATCTATGAACTAATTGGAAGAAACAATTTTGGCCGATTTTCGATAACTAGTGCTTCGGTCTCGACGAGACTAGTCTCACTCTCGTCTCGTCTCGTCTCGTCTGGAAATTCGAGACCGATACCGAGACGAGACTACGAATTATAACTCGAGACCGAGACTTCAAGGTTCGAGACCGAGAGTCTCGTCACGTCAGTCTCGATAGTCTCGTGTTTCTAGTGTTGAAATAAAAATAATCTATAAGTAGGATAGTATGAAAATAATGGTTTGTTTTTTTTTAAATTATAGGTAACGTACAAAAAATCAAAAATATTTAAGTACACGAAAATCAAATCTAGGAGGGTATGTACGTAATTACGTATCTAAAATACAATTTACTAGTTGCCTACCTATGTTTATGAGTAACACAAAAAAAATATTTTCAAAACAGGTCTAATATAGTTTGTAATAATTTCAAATTCACCCAACCGCCGCACAGTGGTCAATTTTTTAAAATTAACTGGAAGATATTAAAAAATCTGATATCGCGTATTGACGTTTAAAACTCCGTAAGTACGCTTTGGAATAGTTGCTAAAAACATTTCATAAACATGTCAAAAACGGGTGTCAATTTGGTGTGGTTTTGATTATAATAGTATATTAAGATACTAGTTTTAAAAGACCACATTTTATCGCACGAGCACGAAAATAGGAAACGACCCGCTTGCGGGGAGTTTCCTAACGTGCGAGTGCGCTAAATGTCTTTTAAAACATGTATTTTATACTATTTTTTTCTACTTTGCACGTTTTTTAATGAAAAACATTAATTTATTCAAGTCGCGATCAAAAGTTGGACGGCCATCTTGTCACTTTTGACGCCTGTATTATTAGGAATCCCATTCAAAACGGTGTCGAAATTTTTGCTAGCGAGCCTTGACATTGCAAAATTTTGTTAATATCATAGCAACCAGTCAACAAAAGTAGTGTCGAAAAGAGCTTCTTTTCGACACTACCTTGCGTATCGAAAAGACTTCTTTATGATACCAAAATAGAAAAATGTAATATAGTTGACAAATTAAATTAAATGATTTGTTATTTGCATATGAGCAAAGTTTAAAATTTGTGTATGCCTTGCAAAGAGTTTATACATAATTAATACTATCTGAAATGGAAAGAGCAATAATTATTGCTGGGAAGTTATTTAAAATTAATACACTTTTGTCAAGTAATAAATATAAGTAAATATTGTTGATATGCTTAGATTTTTTTTTAATTAAAATATACAATATGTTATTTAATGAAGTAACAGAAAAAAGTCTTACGAGGTTTTAGTTGTAAATAAACTTAAATTGTTTGCTAAACCATTAGACAATTTTTTCACATTTACACACGGAAAAAAAAATTCGTATTCAATACGACAATAAAATTGTAGAAAATAGCCCCATATTTTGTGCCTAAAATGGTACTAGGCATCAATCTGCAGTACTTATTTCTATACAATTGTAATTAGATCGCGTAGTAAAATCTACCCATTTTGTGTGAAAATTTCTTAATCACTATATAACAAAAATTATAATAATTTTTGTGGTAAAGCGCATCAAATGAACTAAAACATTAATGCTTTATTTTTGTTGCACTTATTCTGCCTATAAATAGTTTATATTGCTATTCTCGTGGTTTTTCAATTAGCACATAATCGTGCAGAAAATGCAACATTTAAATATTATTGAGCTGTATATTGTAGTACTTACTATTTCAATAATATATAGATTCACGCAACAAAATTGATATACTACTTACTACAATTCTAGATTATCAGTTCTTACAATACTATAGCGTTAGCTACGATAAATGAATGCCATGAATTTATATGTTTTGTGGCAATTATTATTGAACGCCAGTGACCTTACTTGTAAATCTTGTAATCCTAAAGTCTAAAGTAGTGCATTTTGCTACAATCACGTTATAGTGATAATACCAACATTTCAATGTTGGATTGTTGGACATGAGTGACATGACATATAATACGAGCTTGCAGTGTTTATAGTTCAACTAGAACTTTAATATGCCGCCAGATGAAATATGTGACGCCATCTGTGTGGGACTTTGAGACGCTACGAATTGCTTCTATAGCAAAGTCCCACATTAAAGATATGTCAAAAAAAATGTTGGTGTGTGCTTAAGACCGCACGACAGAAGTGAAAACTTCAACAGGCGGGGTCATCGTTTGTCAGAATTTCGATCCGAGCCTTCGTTGCAGAGATACGGGTGAAAAACGGTTTTCCCCCAAAATCCCCCTTAAATTAGAGCCCCCGTATGGCCCCCCATGGGGCGCACCTACCATGAAAATTTCGACCCCGTACCTCTTCCCGTTCTCCCGGAATTAATTATTTAAGTTTTTCCTTCTCTCCCCTCCCCTGGCCAAACGGGGGGGGGGGTTACGGGGTCCCGTTCTTGTCCAGGATCTTCTCTTTACCCAGGCTACATCCCCTGAAAATTTCGGCCCTCTACCTATACAGGAACATGCATGCCAGTATAAGAAGCGTTACGTTACATATCCGAGCATGACGCGTGACGCGTGACGGCTCGGTCTCATTCAACCACCACAAAAAAAAATTGCAAAACGCGCCTAAAGAAATTTTCACTTCAAAAATCAAATGCCTATACATATTTTCGCACTGACTTCAGCATACTTTGAGTATTCAGTTTAAATTGGCTTATGTATTTTGAGACTATTGCTAATACACACCTATATTAAATAATATCACTGAAAAAGAATCACTATTGGATGCTAATGGTGGTATATAGACCTTCGTAGGTGGTATGATCGGTTCAACTGCGTGTTTGTCATAAGTTACAAGTCATCAGTCAAGCACTTGGTACTTCTTAAGTTTTAATATATTTCAAACCTTGCTTTCGGTTTCATGTAGCATTTATTCTATACAAAACAAAGCAGAGAAACAATCGGATATCGGATTTTTCACTTCACATACCTAATCAAAGACGAATTATGTGTTTTATAAAGTGTATCGTGCATTACAATTAAAAATATACAGTTTTCAGTTTTTCCGACGTTTGTATTTTTCACAATTATGGGCGCAAAAGGTACTCGCTGCTTCGTAGAAAACTTACATAGGTACAGTAAGAATAATAATTGTTTACAATAATTGGCAATAGACATATTTTCCAATAGTTTAATTATCGATATGAGTAGTATTAATATTTTAAAGGGACAAGATAAAATTTGGCAACCACGAATTTCGTCATCCACAGGCCTGGTGCTAAGGTCACAATTCACAAGCGGCAGGCGCGATATTGTCCCATAATTTTAAAGTTCATTTATTTCTTATTGGCTTATCGGTCTTACTGAACGAGTCGACGGATTGGAACAAAGCCTGAAGAGGAACTCACTACGTATCTGTGGTTTAGAGCTGCCTGATGGTGAGGATGTTTCTGAAGGTGTTTCGCGTTTTATCCAAACTAACCTTAGAATTAATTGCTGTCAGAATGATTTGGATTATGTTTTTCAGTTACCGATTAGCGATCAAATAAAAATGCAGCCAATTTTAGTCAATTTTGTAAGTAACTTTAAGCGCAATGAAGTTTTTCAAGCCAAGAAACTCTTAAAAAATAAGCCAGTTACGATTTTTGAAGACCTAACTAAACGTCGATACCAGCAATTACGTGAGGCTAAAAAAAAATTGGGAATAATAATGTATGAACCAATTCTGGAAAAATTTACTATTGGGATATTAAAACTCAAAAGAAAAATATTTTAAATTAACGTACCGATAGTTGCGTAAAGTCCCTATTTTTAATATTTCTTGTTGCGGGCATTTGTATGTAGATCGAAAAAACCGAGGTGAAAACGTTTTGTTCATTTTTCAAATTTTATTAGCAACAATAGAATGTGGAATTTACTTTGGATGGTTATTAAGGGTCCCAATAATGATAATGCTATGAATATTAACTTTATATAGTTAAATTATCTGTCATGGTTTATTATGAGCTTAATTCAGATTAACTTGACTCTATTTTATTTCTTGCTTCTTTTATTTTTGCTTATTTTTTATTATTGGTACTATTATAGACTTACCGTTAAAATTTATTGTATTTTCTCGAGCATGATGGGCATACCTGTACTCTGGAACACAGCGAGAATAGATTCAGTTTTGTTCATTTTAATGTGCGTTCATTGTGTTCCAATTTTGATGCGTTTGCGGATGTTGTGGGAGCAGGGCGTTATGATGTTATAGGATTGTCAGAAACTTGGTTACATAGCGGCATTGTAGACAACTTTATTTCTATTCCTAATTACAATATAGTTCGAAGCGATAGACAAGGTAGAGGTGGGGGTGTTGCTTTTCTTGTAAATAGTAATTTGAAATTTCATGTAATTCAGCCTCCAGGGCAGTCTAGTTTATTAGAGCAATGTTGGATTTGTGTGAAAGTTAAAGGTAAAAGTTTTTGTTTTGGTACACTTTATCGACCCCCGAGTGCTAATTTGTATTCATGCATTGAAGGCTTAGAAAACTCAATAATACATTTTACTCCTCAATTTGACCATGTGTTGTTCGGTGGCGATTTTAATGTTGACCTTTCAATAAATAATAGTCCAGGAGCCAATCTTTTTCAGCAACTTTTAAATAAGATAGCCCATATAATCCAAACTAACCCAAACTAACCTTTTTCAACTAGTAAAAAGCCTTACTGGAATCACGGAAAATTCTTGTAGTTTAATTGATGTCCTCATTACATCTGACTGTAGAGGTTTTGGATATGTCGGACATTTCGGATCACTGCTTGGTGTTCACCGTTCTAAATTTACCTACATCTAGAAAAGAGGTATCTTATCGTACATACAGAGTTATTCACAATTTAATTTTCCTGAATTTTTGAAAGACCTATTTAATATTAATTGGCATTATATGGAATCTCTGCATGATGTTGATGAGATGGTTTATTTTTTTAATCACATTTTCCTTACTTTGTTTGACCGGCATGCACAGTGGAAAAGTTCCCGATTTACCAAGCCGCCGGCGCCCTGGTTAACAGATAATATAAAGTTTATGTTGAAGTTACGTCAAAAAGCTTTATCTAAATATAAAATGCTCAAAAACGAATCTTCCTTAGAGGAATACCGACAGTTAAGAAATTTCGTAACCACGGCCATAAGATCTGAGAAAAAAGCATATCTTCAGCAAAAATTTAAAACGGAGGGTTTTGGAGAACACTTCAGATGCTTAATATTAATGGTAGTCTTAATAGTAACCATAAAACATTGGATGCTGATTTTTGTGTTAAACTGAATGACTATTTTGTTAAAAGCATACCTAAGGTTACAGATTCTACCAATTCTACTGCTTATTTAAATAATAAATATGTGAATAATGGGGACGCCCTGGATTCGTTTAACTTTAGCTGTGTTACTGAAAATGACATTGATAAAATAATTTGTAAAATGAAAATGTCAAGAGCTGGCAGTGATGGTATTGACTCTAAAATGCTATTCTTAGTAACTCCATACTTGTCTCATTATATTACGTTAATTGTTAATACCTCACTAAAGTCCAACAAATTTCCTAGCTCTTGGAAGTTGGCAGATATTGTCCCTATCCGTAGGGTTAATAATCCTAGTGAGTCTTGGCATTATCGACCCATAAGTATTCTTCCTACCTTATCCAAAATCCTTGAGAGAGTTATGGCAGATCAAATAAAATCGAATGTGGAGCAAAAAAGTCTACTACCATCAACACAGTCAGGTTTTCGTACCGGTCACAGCACCACCACTGCTCTCCTTCAGGTGTGTGATGATGTCTTTAGGGCTATGGATGAGGGTCGTTTGACAGCATTGGTACTTTTAGATTATCGTAAGGCTTTCGACACCTTAAATAAAGAAATTTGATGTCAAAAACTTGGATATTTCGGTATGAGCGCTAATTCCGTCAAACTTATTAAAAACTACAGGTAGAAAGCAAAGAAACTCTTTGCTTTCTTGGATTTAAATTGACTGATTATGTGGGTGTTGATACAGGAGTCCCACAAGGGTCAATTCTAGGACCACTTTTATTTTGTTTTCACACATGTGACTTTAACAGATATGTAGAAGAATGCTGTTTTTGGGGATATGGCTTAACACCTTATCTGTGTGAAAAGAATTTGGGTGTTTGGATTGACAGGGAATTAAAATTTGAAAACCATGTATCTAAATTACTTCAAGGTGCTTACAGTAAATTAAAACTTTTATATATGCATAAAAGTATCCTGTCAACCAATATTAAAATAAGATTGTGTGACTCATTAATATTATCAAATTTTTCTTATTGTGATGTTCTTTAATGGCCAGCACTTAATCTAAAGGAGAAACAGAGCTTACAAAAACTCCAGAATTACTGTCTTAAATTTTGTTACAATGGCAAAAAATTTGATCATGTCTCGCCCTTACCTGAAGCGTCCAAGTGGTTAGATCTAGAAGAGAGATATTTGGTGCATCTATCAACTCTTACTTATAAAATTGTTTTAACCCAGACTCCGAAATATCTTTTTAATGAACTTACAACTCATTCTGCAACACATGGTCGAAATACCCGTGATTGTAATAGCTTTTTGATCCCAAGGCATAAAACTGAAAAATTTAAAAATTCCTTTAGCTATAATGCTGTTAAATCATATAATGTCCTCTCTAATGAACTAAAATCTTCAACCTCAGTGTCCAGCTTTAAACTCAATATTAAGAGAGCCGTGCTTTCGCAACGTTCGTAAACGCTTCTTGCTAGTTCTTGCTAGTTGTTAACATTTCAATTGTTTCATTTGTTGGGCACATGATGGATGTACCTACATAATGTAGTTTTTAGATAAATGTTTTTTGATAATATATACTCTACCTTATGAATTGTTATTATTTTTTAATGATCAGGAATATCTTATAATGAGAAATTCAAAATATTTTGTAAGTTGCAATGCTATTCTTATTTAATTCTTAAGCGGGATGGTTAGATATAATAGCTGTCTGTTAGATTTAATACATGAATTCTATGCTTTGAAATAAAAAGACATTTATTATTATTATTATTATTATTATTATTATTATTATTATTATTATTATTTCATACTTAAAATCCAAAATAATTCGGTAATTTTTACTATAACTTTCAAACACTTTAGTACAAATTTCT
>MU192928.1:11500-26422 GCA_016904865.1 Pissodes strobi | reverse complement strand
TATGTTGTGTTTTATGTTATGTCGATCTATAAATTGCCTAACTTAAATATGAATGTTTAACTTCTTATGCTTATGCTATGCTTATGTTATGTCAATCTATAAATCCAGCTTTAATTTCATCGATTCTATTGGTTGAATTCAACCGCTACGGTTTTGCTACGACGACGGCAACGGTGAAGATAAAATTGGTTTATCTCGGACGGTGTGAAACGGCGTGCGACGATAACGGTAACTCCTGACGGTGTTTATAAATGGTTCCAAGACATTTCATATAGTGATCTTGAAACGATAACGGTGGGCGCTGACGGCAACGGAAACGGCGAGTTTATAAATCGACCTTAAACAACAAAACGGCAAACGAGCTGACAATTCGGCGCTCTATACGACCACGCACACGTGGAGGCGATCGATAATCGAAGGGGCAACGCTTACTGGTTGAAATAATTGACTTGCGCTCAACGCTGAAAGTACACATCGATCATTCTGTCTCGTTTTGATTTCTGACGAATTTTGGCTCGACTCACGATATAGTAGTATTAAATATATGATAGAAATACACTTTTGTAGCTTGTTTTTTAGGCTGGTTTTTAAAAGTTACCTTTCAGATTGAAACTCCCGAGGGAACTCATCTTAAGGTGGCATAAGTTGCCGATAGCAGCCCCGTCTCCAGGGGTGAGGCGGGGAGGCAGCCGCCTCGGGCGGCCGATTTTTAGGGGCGACCGTTTTTATTTTTTCTATAAAGTTATAATGTGATTGTATGTAAGACGATAAACACTCTCGCAATGAATACGTAAAACGCTTCATTCGTACTATAAGCAGCTCATCACGCGTTGTATGCAATAATAACCAACGCCTGAAATAATTAAACCCCACTATATAACATAACGGTCTATTCGCAATTAGCATTAGCAGTTTAAATTCGCAGTGAATGAAATTTCGCATAAACAGTCGCAACTGCTAACGAAAAATCGCCGAAATTTTTTTTTTTTCGTTTTCATTACAGAAACGGTTAGAGGTATCCACGTACTACAAATATATATATTTTTTTTAATCACATACAGGGTGTTAAACCCACAATTTGTACAAAAAAAAATCCCCTATTTTCGAAATATTTCGGTACAACAAACTAGTGCAATTTTTTAGACCAAAACTTCGAACTCCGCGCCCCCAAATACCCCTCTCTAGAGTACGCACATCAAAATAATTTTTTTTCGAAAATTATTTTTGATTTTTTTTTGCTTTCATTACAGAAACGGTCAGAGGGATCGACGTACGTAGCACCCACGTACAAATAAAAGTTTTTATATCACATACAGGGTGTTAGAAATAGAAATTTCCCAAAAAAATCCCCTATTTTCGAAATATTTCTTGTCAGACATGTGAACTCGTAAAATGTACTAGGTCAGAACTGGAGGATTGCGGACACGAAGATTGTCAATTGCTTTGAAAATTGTATTTCGACATCTTGCGCGATTACTTGTCAGTTCGGTTGCTCTTGTGACACTAATATCTAGCAATTGGTTTGTCACATCCACCCAATCAGGAGGCAAATAATTGCCTCCTGAAGGAGGCTCGTGGAGAGCAATATGCCTCCCGCATAAATGCTGGTGCCAATAGGTCGAAGTGTGTTTGGCAGGTGGTTAGGGAGGTTAGAGAATCTCGTGGACCCCAAAATCTCGACATTCCGGGCGACCCTTCTGAAAGGGCCAACAGGTTTAACAGGTTGGTGGTTGAGGCTGCTCCGAAACTCGTCGAGAGCCAGAGTGACATTTCCTTCTCATACAACATCCCATTGCACAACAAATCCTTGTTTTTAACCCCGACCACTCCCACAGAAATTTCCCAAACAATCTCTAATTTAAAAATCAAAAAGGGCACTGGGTTTGATGACATATCCCCCCATTTGTTGAGACACTGTGCATAGGAGGTGTCTGAGCCACTGTGCCACGTGATTAACAACTCATTTGCATATGGAATATTTCACGATAAACTCAAGCTGGCAATTCAAGAACCTATATACAAAAAAGGAGACAAGAGCCAGCTTGGCAATTACAGACCAATAAGCCTGTTGTCTACATTTTCAAAGGAGTTTGAGGTGGCCATGTGCACTAGGCTTATGGGCTTCCTCTGTTCGGAAGGGCTGATAAGTCATACACAACATGAATTTCTGAGGGGCAGGTCGGTCGAAACGGCAATTTATGACTTTGTTGAAAGAATTCTGGAGGATTTTGAGGAGGGAAGGTTGACTGTTGGCTTGTTCTTGGACTTGTCCAAGGCATTTGACAGCCTTGACCATAGAGTTCTGGCTGATGATTTGGAGAAGTATGGGATCCGAGGACCAGCCTTATACTGGATCCGCTCATATATTTCAGGCCGGAAATAGAGGGTCCTCATTGAGTCCAAAGGCCAGAAACACCTTTCTGAGGGGTTGCGGCTTCTCTTTGGCATTGCTCAGGGCGGAGACCCGGGTCCTCTAATTTTCACTATATATGTAAATGACTTAGCAAACGAAATTCTTGATGATGAATCACACCTGGTAAACTATGCGGACGACAAGAACTTGTTGACAATTGCTTCTCAGCTTTCCGAGCTTCTCGATATCTCCTGTACACGATTAAAAGCAGCCCAGGACTGGTTCACTAGAAATAGGTTGTTTCTAAATTCCAGCAAGACTAACATTGTCCGTTTTCGCACCAAAAGGAAGAACAATGACATCCCAGATATAATCTCAGATAATGTTCCTCACGTTTTGTCCACGCACACAAAGTTTCTGGGCATACATATAGACCAAAATTTGGACTCGGTGGTACAGGTCAACAATGTGTGTTGAAAGGTCAGTTCGGCATACTACTCCCTAAGGATACTGTCAAGATATCTTAATATTGACCACCTTAAAACGGTGGTACTATGCCAACATTTACTCCACTCTCAAATATGGCATCATCTTTTCGGGGGAAGCAGAGATACCGAAAGGGCCTTTGTGGCACAAAGGCGAGCAATAAGAACACTGCTCAACTTGGGAATAAGGGATTCATGTAGGGGAGGTTTCAGGAACTTGGGTTTCTTAACGCTTGCCGGTCTGTACATATGTGAGTGTCTGCTGTTTTTCTTCAAACACAGGGAAAGGTTCACTGAATTTGAGTAACAAACCAATATAACCACTAGGTAGGTATGTGGGACTAAATTTCCCTCCACATCGATTGACAGCTACTGAAAAGAGACCAACCTATTCGTGTATGAAGTTTTTTAATGCTCTGCCTGTTTGTATTAAGCTAGACAAGAATTTCAATAGTTTTAAGGGTAGTATTAAAGATATTATATTGAGAATTGAACCCTATACAGTTCAAGAATTTCTAAATGATAGGTTTTAAACAAATTTTGTTATTTTTGTACTTTTAATGTTCATTTTAACCATTTATGTATGCTTCCTGTGACGCTATTATTATTAATTGTACTATATATGTTCCTCTGTGTTGTGCAATTTTTTATTAATATAGACATTTTGAATTTGAAAAAAAACGTGTTTCGTGATTTCCCCCACTTCTCGATAAAAATTCGGGAAATGGGCGTGATGGGGGGTACCCACTAACTAGCCAACCCCGACTCCGCCGTGCGGAGTTTGGTCGCGGCAAAATTTAGCTCCAAGCTCCCGTTTAGCCTGACATCACGAAAAATCACGCAATTTCCATAGCCCCCCAAAACCCTCCTTTAAAATCGAGCCCGGCATCCCCGATTTAATTCCAGGTAGCTTCCACGTGGTACATCTACCATGACAATATACACCCTGCAGGTCATCCCGCTATATCGGAACCTACCGGTCAAAAAACCGCGCGGCCGCCTATTTGCCGGATATGTCATTATTGACTCCTTAATTGTTCTGTTGTAAAGGGCGGCTAAATCCTGCTCGCCTCGGGCGGCCTAAAGCCTGGAGACGGGGCTGCCGATAGAAAAGAGCGATTTCTCTGTAAATTGTACCATGTTTGATTGGAATTTCCGGGTTGTAGCGCTGATTAGCGATGTTTGCAGCAAGCGGGGAGCCCGCTATCTGCCGCTCGAAGAACCTGCATGCGAGGGAACAGATGTACTCCTCGATGTACTCCATCTTTGCCCACGCATGCAGATCTTCTATCCTGACCCGATCCCGGAGCGTTAATGAAAATGCAGCCCTCAAATAGTTGTTTTGTATGACTTGAAGTTTTCTTTTATGTGTCTTGGCAACAGAGCACCAGACTGGGGCGCCGTAAAGGAGGGCTGGCCGGATGATAGTTCTATAAAGTATTAACTTATTGCAAGGACTTAGAAACGACCTGGCAGTCACTAGGGTGTTCAACCCTTTTGTTATAATAGCGTTTTTTGCAATTACCGCTTCTATATGCTGTGAAAAGTTTAACGTATTGTCCAGGGTGATGCCTAGGTATTGACCTTAGGTTTAGGCAGCATTAAAGGGGTGTCATTTATGTCTTTACGTTTCCTGGTAATTATAATAAGTGCTGTCAAGTGCAACGGCATGTTGTAGATTGCCAACAACTTGTACAGCAATCCATCGTGCCACACCCTGTCAAACGCCTTCTCAATGTTCAGTAGCAAAAGGGCAGTAGACTGTTTATTGTTGAAGCCTTTATAAACAACGGACGCTATTTTCGCGGCCAGCATGACGGTACCATGCTGACCGCGAAAGCCAAATTATTCTTGAGGGAGGATTTGCAGCCCTTCGACTTCCCTAGTAACCCTCGGCAAGATTAGCCTTTCAGTCACCTTCCCGAGGGTGTTCAGTAGCGATATAGGCCTGTATGATGCAGGCTGTGTCAGGTCTTTCCCTGGTTTTGGTAAGTGTATTATGCACGCTATTTTCCAGGACGCAGGGAAATGTTGCAGCCGGATAACCGTGTTAATTATGTGCTTGTACTGGACTATGGTTTTCTGGGGTAAATTTTTCAAGACTGAGTTCGGAATAACATCCGGGCCGGGAGCTTTATTTCTCGGGAGACGGCTGAGAGCTTTGCGGATATCCGCCGGAGTGATTCTCAGCCTATCAAGCACTGTCAGGGGAATAGGGTATTTAGATTGTTTAAATGTATTCGCGGTTCGCGTTATGAGCTCCTATTCTGGCAGGTTGTCGGGCGCCGCACTATAGACGCTGGCCAGGTAGTCCGCGAAGGCCTCCGCTTTTTCAGCGTCGTCGCCGAATTCACGGCCTTGGTGCCTTATTACAGGCATTTGCGTCATACCTCCGCGGACTCGTCTGGCCAGTTTCCATAAGGAACCGTCATCCCTGTTTATCGTGTTAATATATGCAAGCCACGTTTGTTTCCTATGTTTGCGAATTTTCACCCTTATTTCCTCTGACTGTGCGTTGATGCGAGCGGATCCCATTTGTGTCCGATTTCTCCGCCATCGCGGTTGAAATCGGTTTCTAAAAGTTATGAGATTCAGGATGTGATCAGGAAGTGATTCGGGGCTAGGGCGCGTAGTAACCCTAGTGCATAAAGCATCACGGATGCGCTGGATGTTTGACGTAAGAGTTTCCACCTCGTTTTCTAGCTCCTGGACAGTTGTCAGCTGCTCGGGAATCCCAGTCGACTCATTCAGCTGCGCCCGAAACACCCTCCAGTCAATATTCTTATACGAAATGACGGTGTCATTATACAAGGGGACCCTGCAGTATAAGCAAGTCTTGACTGGAAGATGATCCGAGTTTTGGGCGTTAAGCTCTTGCAGCAGAGAAGTCCTGATCGTTCCCCGAGTGATGGCAATGTCCAGGAATGAGGCACCACGAAGATAAGTGGGATTAAGTGTTCTATGATAGGACATTTCCAGGTTATTATCGATTATTCCCTTAAACAATCTACCCCTGCTGTTGGTAACGCCGACCCATTCGGTGTGCGAGGCATTGAAGTCACCTATTAGCAGGGATACTCGATTTAGCGGCAGAAGAGCTAAGAGATCGGCTTCTAAAAGGCGGAGACGCGGTGGCGCGTAACCGCCACACACACGCAGGCCGCTCTCCAGTTCGATACTGATGTGTTCTATGTTCTATGGCGGAGCGAATAGTAAATATTCGCCGATAGTGAAGTGACCTGCGTATAAGGCAGGCCACGTCTCCACCGCGTCAATCGGGCCTATCAAATCTCTCGATTCTGTAGTCGCTTACTCTTAGAGTAAAGTCCGGCGACAGATTCGTTTATATGAGAAAAACAACCTGAAAATTGGATGCATGCAAAAAATTACGAAACTCGCCCAGCTTGTTTCTAATACCATTACAATTCCAGCATGCAATTTGGAGCATTTATATGTTGAATTTGGCATAATCAACTGAAAAAAAAGCGAAGAGAGGCTTGTATAATTTCAGCCTTATCGCCCCTGCATGCTTCTAGCATATTATAATAGCAATCTAGCGCTAAATAAAGCTGGTCAAGGTTGACTAGATTATTGATTTTGGTGACAACATTATTCAAATTAGACATTATGTCTGCTATATTTAAGTTTGGGTTATTTGAATTATTTACATTAGCACGAACAGTACCACTAACCTTTTGCTGATGTACATTATTATTTGCATTATTAGGTGGTTGTTGTTGTTGTTTTCAGCTGCCTCGAATTGGGGGGAAGGCTTGTTGGTTTGGTACTCTTCGGGTGGTCGTTGGCCATTGCTTAGGCCTTGGCCCGCTTGGCCGTCTGCTACACGTGGGTTGGAGCCACTCCAGGCCGGTTTGGCCGGGGGTGGCGCCGGGCAGTACGTTTGTTTTGGCTTGTTATTTGTAGTGCGGATCGACCAATAGGAAAGGCCGATTTTTATATAGGGAACTGTAAAGGATCTTATAATGCACCACATACCTAATAGATTAAATAGGTTTAACAGCGACCCCCTATGGGTGATGCTACCTGCTGGCCACTAAGGCAATGCAGAAACATTGCCCGGCTTAACAGAAGTTTTAAGTTCAATGCCATTCTTACTGTTAGTTATGTAGTTAAGAAAGCTGTGTAATGAACAAATTAATTGTTGTATGTGTTTCTAGCGCCAAATTAGCAAATTAGTAGCAACCGTTTATTAGTGTTTCCCGTCTTATTTGTTTTGTACTCTATGATCGATTATTAATGGCGGTAGTATGCACGGCCACCTACACGACAAGGCCCGGAAGCAGCAAATTATGAGTCATCACAGGTCGACCATTGACATATATGAGGTCGACCGAAATATGTAAACAAACTGTAATGAATGAGTGTAAATTCTTTTTTGGTTTTTGAGGGTAATTATTATGTTTGATAGGGGTCGAGGGGCTTTAAATTAAAGGGGAATTATTTTAATGTATGTTTTGATTTATATTCTGCTCACCTAAATTACCAGGCCGTTACCAGAAATGAGTTTGAATAATATTGATTTTGTAGACAAATACCGGGCATGATTCGTTAATGTACCGGTGAGGGCCGTTGCAATTGACGCACTTTTGAAAGTCCGCGTTGCACTCTATAATTTCGTGCGAGCCCGCGCATTTACTACACGCCACCCTCTGGTTGCAGTATGTTCTTGCATGCCCAAATTGCTGGCATCGTTTGCGTTGGAGAAGTGGCTTGTTCGATCGTCGAATCTCCCAATTTACACGTATACTCTTGATCGTGTTTACTTCTTGGTTAAGGCGTTTGATGTTAAAATTAGTGCCGAGTACGACTAAGTACATAGGGATACGTGTTTTAAGCGTCTCGAATACATTCTTAGGGGTTATATTGTACTCGTCGCTGAGGGCTTCGATGATGTCCTGGGGTGAAATATCTCCGTCAAGGCCCCGCAGGACGAAGGCCCTTGTCTTCTCCTGCGACTCTGCGTATGAGTGGTACTCATCTGGTTTTTTTCCGAATCAAGTGTACGCTTAAGTGTGTGCAGGTCGTTTGCGGTGTTACAATATACTATGACGGAGTTTTTAGTATATTTCAACTGATATCGCTTGATGTGCATGGCCTTCAGATCATCCCTAAGCTGGCGATGATCTGCCGGTCTGCCCTTTATGACCACAGGTGGTGGCGGTACTATTTTTGGGCTCTGTTGGCCCTCTATTTGAGTTTGGCGCGATTTTACGCCTAGCACCAGTCGAGGCGGGCGTAGAGGCCACACTTATGGTATCCTCATCTTCGGTGTTTATGTCCTGGAGGGGTGTAAATTGGTTGCTGGTGGCTAGGGGTGGTTGGCTCATGTCGAGAGTAACCGTTCTGAAATTCTTTTTAAAAGGCAACTGTTTAAAAGGCGTCCTGAAGGGCTCTTTGTCGCTTTCGGGTAACAGGGTTGCAGTAATAGGAGGCCCATAATCTGGGAATCGCTCGAGGCCGCTGTTGTTAACGGCTTTTGCTCGCAAGAATTAGTCGTTTTTTGCATTATCGATTTGTCACCTTGAGTGACCTTCGGTTTTTTTGCCGCGTCAGCACCGACTAGATTTGTAGGGCTAGCCTTTTTCTTGCCCGTATCTATTTTAGCGGATACTCTATGTTTGATACCCAGGGGTTGGGTATCCCGCATATGTTGTCTAATTTTAGTTATCAACTTATAAATGTCAGTTTGAGAAAGTTCGCTTACTTTTTTAAGTTTCTCGTAATCCATCCTGCATTGGACATACATTTCAGCATAACTTTTGCATTTGTTTGCAATTTTCCTGATGGATGGGTCTGAGTACGTGTAGTCGGTGTTCGACTCCATTGAGACATTGGACATTGTGTCCTCGTCCTCCGTGAGGTGCATAACTCTGACAAGAGCCGGGGTTCCGTCCCCGGAGACTGAAAAATTGCAGGAATTAAACCTTATGCGGCCTTTACAGTTACACTATGTGCAAAAAGCAGGCCAAGAACGATGAAAAGTTCTAGTGATACCAGCTAGTTCTTATATGTTACACGAACAAAACAACAGTCACGCTAGTGTATTGTTGTTGTTTCTACAAGTCTAGGGCTCCTACCAAATTTTCGATGCGAAACCGTGCATGCGCAATGGCGAAACAACAATAACAGATATTATTATGGCTTTGCATGGCCCTCCGCTCGCTTCGCTCGCTACGAGGGCGCAATCAGCAAGAACTAACCAAAATTAACTCAAGGGTAACCCAAACTAACCCAAAACTAAGAAAAAACAGACATAACCTTAAAAAAGGTAAACAAAACATCTGTCGCGACCGATCGGAATCGAACCCGCAGCGCAGAAATGACAAGCAGAACCTCTACCTACTCCACCACCGATAATTCTGTTAAAATCTGGAAACATGAAAATAACATTTTCTATATCTCCTAGAAGTCTTGTAACGAAGTTACTATATTTTTAGGGGAATGGTATGCAAGCCGGATTAACTTTCTTATTTTACGAGCTATTCACATCATTCTTTTTCGTAAAATATAATTTAAATATTCTAAACTCAGTTCAATAAAATATTCCGTCGCGAAAAGCCGGGAAATCGGTTTCACATGTATGCAGGAAGCCTCGTCAGGTCGTTTATTAATGTCGCACCGTATCCTATATATCGTCGTCATCCTTATTTTTGTTATGATCCGAACCTTAACGCTATCGTCGCATGTTTCCATATTCTCCTAACCGTCAGGCCGCGTATATCCATACCCGTCAGGACCAAGTCAGAGGAGCTACGTTGGACCGATGTTGGACCGTCATTCGAGTGCCTGTCCGTAGACTCGTGGATACCGTAATCCAAGTAGCTTCGTCGTAGTAGTACCGTTCCTTAGCAGTTGATAACGCGGCCCTGTTTCTCTTCTCAATGTCAATGTCATTCCGTTACGTTTCGCATACCATGCTCTGGCAATATTTTCATTTCTTTATCTTTTGGGTTAATATAAGCCGCATAAGAGTAACTTTTTAGTTAAGAATTGATAGTTTAGGTTAACCTCAGTTTAGGTAGGTTGGATTAATAAAGAATAATTCTTGCGTGGCAACGCTAGGTTAGCATAGGTCATCAGGGTTTTGACGTCACCATTCTTTATATTTCCAGTTGGCAAATAGAGATCCTGTATTAGGTGTATTTTGAAATTGTGTGTTTTCTTTCTAAATCCCTTCCTGCTAATATTAAGTTAAGTTAAGCAAGTGAATTTCTGAAAGCAGCCGGCAACCACGCAAACATTCAAGATTGACCCCTGGTTCGCCGTTTCTCCACTGTCTAAAAGCAACCCGGTGCGGAGTGGGCCCTCTACCACTATAATCCAGATCCGGTGGCGCCCGAGAACCAACCATTGGATGACGTAATGGTTAAACTAGGCAGTCCAATAGCATTTGTTAAATTGGTTTGCATGCTGAATTTACTGCCTAGTGCTAAAAATTGCTTAATATCAGCAGGAATATCACAATTAGAAAGGTCCTTGATCCAATTATCTTGTGTGTTTAAGAGTTTGTTGTATTCCAAATTTTTTAAATTTCTTAATTTTTTTCATGTTGATTTTCTTAATTTTCTTGAATTCATTTTCATAAGAGATGTTTTGATATTAAAAAAATATATATTTAACACTTCATTAGGTAGAGTTGCTACGTACTACGGCACTTGACCCCTTTGATGTGAAAATAACCGATCACTTACGGAAAGCGCCACCTATCTGCCTGATTTCTTACGGAATTTGCAGTCCTGGCACTTTGCCCGTTTGATGGGACATAGTCGATGGCACATAGAACCTTTCTATATAAATATCTCATTTTTCAAAAATCTGTCACTTAGGCCCTTTGTTTCTCCTCAATTTTGTTTGGAATCATAGTCCAATAAGGGGGTGGGGTAATTTAGTATTCATAGAACCTCAACATTTTGGCACTTTTTCCGGATTTTCAGCTATAACTCCTTTTCTTTACGTCCTAGCAAAAACTATCCTATAATATTCATTCATTCAATTTTTCAAACTAGAATGTGCGAGAGATTAAAATTATTTTCAATTTTTTTAGTACAAATTTCAGGATTTTCATCAATCGAATTTAAAACTGCTTCTTCCATTTCTGAAGTTCTTACAGTCCAATGAACCCCTTTTAATTGATTATTTGGCTTCATAGTACTTGTTTCAGTCAACCTTCTATGTACATTTGCAAATGCTCGCCTATCTAGTATGACTTTATTAGGAGAGCGCTCTTAAAACAATCGCCTGCTTCCAAAGATCTGACATCAGCCAAACCATACATTTAACGCGTGTCTGCCAACACCTCATTAGTAAAATCAAGCATTCCTTTTCAAAAAAAATATGTTCAGATATTTTAAACACGACACAACCTTCAACCTACTGATCTGGACTGGCAAGGTGCCAACCAAATAGTTAGTGAAGACAAAATACGATGGTACTGACTTATCCGTCCAGCTCTACTACAGTGGGGCTTGGACTAGTGACTGCCGCACTTGGTAAAGGTGTTCTGGCCATGCCTAGCGCTGCGCTACATACCGAAGGCATGGAGAGAAGTAAGACTGGTGTTCATACCAAAAGCAGGAAGGATGGATTACACTGTCCCCAAAGCCTACCGACCAATCGGCCTAACATATTTTGTGCTAAAAACTCTGGAGAGGCTGTGTGAGCGATATTTGACGGACTGCGTACTGGTCAACCGACCGCTGCATCCCAACCAACATGCGTACACTACGGGCAGATCTACCGACTCGGCTTTGCATTCAGCGGTGAGCAGGATCGAGAGATCGCTGGAGAATAATGAGTCCACCTTAGGTGTATTTATTGATATTGAAGGTTCGTTTGATAAAACCACCTTTGGAAAAATCAATGCTGCCTTAACAAACAGGGGGTCCCTCCTGCTGTCAGTGGCTGGATTTTCAATATGCTCTCAAAGAGACGCGTGCAAATAAAGGTGGAATACTCTGTAGTGAGAGGCATCGTTGCCAGAGGCTGCCCGCAGGGAGGCGTCCTGTCGCCACTACTATGGAACCTTGTTCTCGACAGCCTCTTGCATCGCCTCAACTCAGATGGATTCTACACCAATGCATATGCAGACGATCTTACGATTCTGCTCAATGGAAAGTTCGAAGGAGTTCTGTGCAATCGAATGCAGAGTACCCTTGGCTTAGTCGAAAAGTGGTGCAGAGAGCACTGCCTGTCTGTAAATCCCAGGAAGACTCCGACCTCCGACACTCCTAAACACACAACAAAATTTTGCATATCAGGTAAAATACCTTGGGGTCACCTTCCATGCTAAATTAACCTGGAATCTTCATTTAGAACGAAGACTAAAGATGGCATATATCCCTTATGAACGGGATAAAACCCAGGGTCGTAATGTGGATCTATACTGCCATCATAAGATCTATGATTGCCTATGGAGCCATAGTTTGGTGGCCCAAGAGTCAACAACAAACGGCAATACTTAAGCTCAGTCAGGTATAGAGAACTGCCTGCCTAACTGTAACGGGAGCTATGAGAACAACCCTAACCAGAGCCGTAGAAGTAATGTTATGTCTGCCTCCCCTAAATATTTATCTAAGGGAGGTGGATCTGACTGCATTGCTAAGGCTCAAAGTCGTTGGTGTGCAACCCAGCATAGAATATGATGTACAAATAAAACCAATTGAGCCTATAACCGAAAGTGCGGTTAACATTTTCGTGGATGGCTCAAAAACCCAGGAACGAGCAGCTTGTGGAATTTATTCCCGAAGCTTCCGAATTGAACTTAAATGGTCTATGGAGGGACACGCAAGTATAGTTCAGTCTGTACTTGCTGCAATATCCATAGCCGCAAAAGAGATTTTTCGCAGGAATACTGAGAACAAGACTATTAAAATCTACACGGATAGTAGACAAGCACTAGTGACCTTGAAAAGTTATGAACTTACAGCCAGGTCAGTGCTAGAATGCCATAATTCACTGGAGGATGCCGATGCCGCCCGAAAAAGAGAATTTCTGTGTGCTGGGTTAAAGACATGCACAGTGCGAAAATAACAAATCAGCGGACAAATTGGCTAGAAAGGCAGCCGGTTCAAACATAATGGGATATGATAAAAAAAAGATCATCCATGAAGACTTTAGGGCAAGATGGGATGAAACAACTAACTGTCGACTGGCCTTGGAGCTATTAAGCTATCCTAATGAGTCTGCAGCAAAAACATACCTGGATATGTCAAGGAAGACCCTACGACTCATGCTAGGGATTCTGACTGGACACTGCCAGCTAAGGAAACATCTCCACACAATGAGATTATGCGAGACACCTCTATGCATAGGCTGTCAACAGGAGGACGAAACAGTAGAGCATCTGCTCTGCGATTGCGACGCTGTTTCGGAACTAAGGGAATCCATTTTGGGAGAACGATGCCAACCATGGTTTTTCTTAGAACAGCCTCCTCGGGCAACATCGCCGCCTTTTTTACAACACTAGGTTGGTCGATGGCCTAGATGGATTGGTTGACCTAGGGAAGACGCACAGGGGGTCAAATGGGGCCTAAGTACTGCGGCCTTTCAAGGCCACCCTCTCACCATTTCCAGATTCCAGATTTTAAACATCAAATTAATAAGACGCGTAGACCTGAATTTAAAAACTGAACTATCAAAGTAAATGACAACAAAATTTAATAATTCTTACAGACATAGCCTACTTATAAGACAATGGTAAGTTATCATTCTTTTTTAATGAAGTAATAGGTTTTTTAATTCTTCTACTCAAAAACTACCAAAATACGAAGTCTAAAGCGTATTTTTGAAATCCTTATTCATTTATGAGCAGATTTCATCTATTGATTTTTTTTAGTACGACGCACGGTCTTCACTTAAAAAAATAAAATCTATTTCTCTGCATGATCATAACAATATCGTTAATATCACAATATCACCAATAATCACCATGCAGAGATATATATTTTACTTTTTTAGGCGAAAAAAAATCAATAGACCAAATCTGCTCATAAATGAATAAGGATTTCAAAAATACACTTTAGAGAGGGGTCCATCGGACTGTAAGAACTCCAGAAATTAAAGAAGCAGCTTTAAATTCGATTATGAAAATCCTGAACTTAGAACTAGGAAAATTGGAAATAATTCCGGAAAAGGTGCCAAAATGTTGATGTTTTATGGTTACAGTTAGTTGCGCCAAGGTTGCAGGAGGTCGAAAACTTGGTTTGTACATACTTTCGACAATATATTATACAAGATAAAAAAATTAAATCGTCTACCTGATTTGCTTCGAACTTGACACCCATTTTATGACACTGTTATTGGACTATCAGTACCAGTGATGCAAAATTACCGTAATTTATATTTTTGGTTATTTACGCTGGTAATTTACGAGTGTTAATTGCCAAAATTAAATACCGTGGTAATAAATTTGTTTCGTAAATTACTGTGGTAAATAACTATAATATATTTTTGGTAAATAACAATAAATAAACTAGAAATAAACTAATGGCGATTCCCACACGTAAATTAATGTAAATTATGTGTATTGCTTTCTTTTGGAAACGTCCATTTAAAAAAGACAGAGACGCACCCAGCGTGCACTAGTTTACAAATAAAAATTGCGATTTTTCCAAAGAAACGTGTACAATGTACATGTATAAAAATAGTATATTATTTTATATGGAGGAAAAGTAATACTTTTCATGGCGCGCTCGTGTTTAACAGCCGAACGGAGTGAGGCTGGTAATAGAGAGCAAGCCATGAAAAGTAACTTTTCCTCCAAATAAAATATGCTGTTTTTTCTTCAAATGTCGACAAATTAATGCAAAAAGTCTCTTTTTAATAGTAATAATAATTATTATTAAAGATAAGTGGGTTCGCAAGGCGGCTTAGACCGGTGCGGTGTCGGTGAATAGGCTCAGGTTGTTGCTATAGTAATGTAACATAAAGCTGTCAGTGGACACTCTCAACAATAATTATATTTTTAAAATTGCGTTTTCGATTGCGTTTTAATTCCGTATTGATAAGCAGTTATTGGGTAAGTTCGATTAAATAATAACCAATTTGTTCCTAAATTAGTGATTT
>MU192927.1:14981-26423 GCA_016904865.1 Pissodes strobi | reverse complement strand
CTGTAAACATATCCTAAGCAATTATGAATAAATATTAATGATGATGATGATGATGATAATTCTTGGTTCCCAACTATTTGGAAGCAGTCAACTCTTTTCCCTATCTTCAAAAGTGGCTCCAAGAATGACATTGGTAACTATAGAGGCATTTCTCTGCTCTCAATCATTCCGAAGATATTCGAATCTATAATAACAGATGAAATATTTAACACTTACAAGCACTATATAAGTCCTAAACAACATGGATTTTACAAGAGTAGGTCAACTACCACTAATTTGGCCGAATTCCAGGACTATCTTAGTGGAAATATTGAGAAGGGTTTTCAAGTCGACGTTATATACACCGACATGTCAAAAGCGTTTGACAGTGTATCCCATGATTTACTCCTGAACAAACTTGAAGCTCTGGGAGTGTGTGGCGCTTACTTTCGCTGGATTAAATCCTATCTCAGCAACCGAACTCAGAGGGTGAGATTGTGCGGGGTTACCTCGCGTGAGATTGGAGTGCCATCTGGAGTCCCACAGGGTTCTCATCTCGGTCCAGTTCTGTTTTTACTGTTTGTGAACGATGTTGTGTCCGCGTTTGAACACTGCGAGTGTCTTCTCTATGCCGACGATTTAAAGTTCTTTCGTGTTGTTGATAAGGTGGAGGACTGTCAGATGATTCAGTCTGACCTTGACAACTTCAGCGCATGGTGTAGCGATAACTTTTTAAGACTAAATTCCACAAAATGTAAATTCCTAAGTTTTCACCGTCGGAAAGTTCCTATTCGTTCTAGTTATATTTTGAATGGTCATTTCTTGGATGAAGTTGTTACTTTTAATGACCTGGGTGTTACATTTGACCAGGAATTGAATTTTAACACTCATCTTGATAACATTATTTTGAAGGGCTTTAGAATGCTAGGTTTTATTAGGAGAAACTGCGATAATATTAATGATACTAAAGTCATAAAAAGTTTATA
Source organism: Pissodes strobi (assembly GCA_016904865.1). NCBI lineage: Eukaryota > Metazoa > Arthropoda > Insecta > Coleoptera > Curculionidae > Pissodes > Pissodes strobi. The sequence goes on along the minus strand of MU192927.1, from coordinate 25,458 downwards.
TTATTGTTTAGTTCGTAGTATTTTAGAATATAACTGTGTGGTGTGGTCACCCTATTATAACTCCCACATTAAACGGCATGAAAATGTACAAAATAAGTTTTGCAAATTTATTTTGTACAAGCATAGATTTCCGTATAGAGATATTCCATATAACGTGAGATCCCAGTTGGTGGGCTTGGATTCCTTGGAAAAAAGAAGACAAAATGCAATGTTATTTTTTCTATTTAAATTAATTAACGGGCACATTGACAGCAGTATGCTTTTATCTAATATCTTTTTCAAAATACCAGCAAGATCTACCCGCCACAGAAAATTATTTTATGAGAGACCACATCGCACAAATTATGGTTTTAGACGAATATCTGATCGACTTGTGAAGGTCTATAATGATGATATTAATGACTGTGATTTGTTTGGCTGTTCATTCTTGAGCTTTAAAAAGAAGATCTTATCTCGATAGTTATTGTTCTTTTAAAATGTTATGTACATTTTCAGCAAAGTGGATATCTTTATAAAGATTATGTTGTGTACCATTTGGAATATTTTGTAATTCTGTAGTGTACTTGCCAAATAAATAAATAAATAAATAAATAAATAAATATTACTAGATGCATTTTCAAATAGGTTATTAGATATCTATCTTAATCCAATAATTATTTTCTAGAAATCTATTACAATTCTGCTTAGAGCCAAAAAACCATGTACTTTGTCTTTTTTTTAACCTAAGCCTATTTACACACAACGAGTTATAAAGGATGTCAAGTTTTGATTTCATAGTATCTACTACCTGATTAAAATCGTTCCCGCAAACACAGATCAACATATCGTACACAAACAAACTTAGAAACATATCATTTAAAACTCGGTCTAGGTCATTGACATATAGCACAAACAAAAGGGGGCTCAGAACACTGCCCTGCGGCACCTCTATCTCACTATCAAACGGATTTGAGGGCACATTATTCACTCTAGTCACATGGGAGCGATCCTCCAGGTGATCAGTGAACCAAATAAGTGCACTGTTTGTAATTCCGTAGGCCTGTAGTTTGTGGATAAGTCTTCTCCTATTTATGGTCTCAAACACACGCTGAAGGTCAATGAAAACGCTCAGGACAACATTTCCATCATGAACATAGATAGATAGATAGATAGATAGATAATTTATTGGTGTCAATAACTTTACAGTCTTACACAAGTCATAAAATTAAGAAGAATGAAGTACATGAGTTGTTAAAAATAAGGTTCAATCACTAAGAAACAGAAAACAAAATAACAATAGAAACAATACAAACCTACTACCCACAAGTCACCATTTCGAACACACATACTGTAATGCTGACTCACACGAATGTTTTTCCCAAAAACCCTACTGACCTTTAAATAACAATTTGTTTACCTCTAGAAACTGTCGCAGCTGTGCATACCACAATTTCCAGCATTTTGTCTATTATCGATAATAAATTAATAGGTCAATATATTCTTCTGGTTTATTTCGTCTAGGCACTTTCGGGATAGGCACAATAACACTGGTTTATTTTCCTTTGGAACACTTCCTATTGTAAGGGATGTATTGATCAGGTGAGGTAAAGAGTACCCAAGTACATAAAAATCAGTCTTTAAAAATTTAACTGCTCAGATTTCTTGAACCACATTTAATGGGAAAATATTTGGCACCAATGACGAAGACATACTTTGTAGGCACAGCGATCAAAGAAAGCTTTCTCGCCCAGGGGATGTTCCTTTACAAATTGATGCTCTCAAAATAGACGTTATCTGAAATAAATTAAAATCTAATGTAATTTTGACTTAGTTTGTAAAGAATTTGTTTATCAAAAAATGAAACAATTAAAAAAATACAAATGTGGAACAACCCAAAAAGTAAATTTAAAGAAAGCTAAATGCGCGTGCTTTAAAAGTGCTCTTATACACTTATATCATAATATGCTATTAATTAAATTCAATATTCATTCCATACATTTGTCATCCTTCCTTATACATGCCTATCAATCAATTAATTAACTATTCAAAACTGTTCATAGACACCTAGACGTGCAACATCTGTGTATATGTACTTACGTCCAAAATAAACGTTAATATTATGAGAAAGCATACTGATGGATATAAAAAAGTAGATGTAAAGATTTACCCTATCCCTATCTACATATATATGATTATTATAAAAATGTTCCTTGTATTTAATTAAACCTGTTCTGTTTATTAAACTTCGAAACTGCTATTACAATACTCTGATTTCCGACAAAAACTACAAAACAATGGAAGTGGGTACTTTTGTACTTACCTAGAAAAAAAACGTAGATAGATAATCGCAATTTACTCAGCCCAAAATTAATCATTACAACCCAAACACAAACATTTTACAAAGTAAAGCTTCTTCAACTTGAACAATGGCGGAAAATATAAAAATAAACAATGAGATATTCGGAATTATAGGAACACTCGTCCACGCGGCTCCACTCCGCGCCGCCAGGTAACAGCCCTTCGGAATGCACCAATAGAAATGTAGGAACTCCCTCCTTGCAACGTCTCTCGTAGGAGGCGTAGTAATTTCTTGAAATTTAAGAATGGGCACATTTCAGGCCGGACGCCATCTAGCGATGAGGCCTTTTTTCAGTTCGAGGTTGAATAACTATTTCCCTATATAAACAAAGGTATAATGCACCTATTTTTTTTTTATACTTATTGAAATCAGCAAAATGGGCCCAACACGAAAGGCCACAGTTGTGGTTGAGATTCTAAAATTGTCAAACTTTTAACATCCATTCATTTTGTATGCAGTTATCCATATCGCATTTGGTTAACCTTAGTGGATATCTAATCAGTGTTCATCAAAAGGCATAGAGATTGTAAATATTGGGATGTGACCAAGGACTACATAGGACTTCATTAAAAGATCTCTAGCGGTGTCTAAGAGAATACTAAAAAAGATATATTACACATCAATGCAGCTGCAAATTATAATTTTTGTAAGTCCTGAATAATTGTAAATTGTAAGTTTGCAAACAGAGATTAAATATTAAATAAAAATGATTGTTTATTTGTGTTCCTGTTACAATAAACCTAAAATAAAATATGGTTTGACATTGACACTTTTGACTGATATTTGAAGCATTCATAAGCCGCGTTCGTTTTTGTCATCTTTTTCCTCGATTTGCTCTGAAAATTTGACAGTCACGAGTTCTGTGTATTTAAAAGGAAAATCCAAGTCACGTGCCTGTCAAAATGTTGGAGCAAATCGAGAAAAAAGATGACTAAAAAGAACGCGGCTTTTGTATCATGATTTGAATTGGCTATGCCTGGCAGTGTCACGACGTTAAAAATAGAAAATCCCTAACTCGATTTTTAAACTTTTTAGTTTTTATTTTGTAAATAAAATAAAAATTTGGCCGAAATAGAAAAAATAGTATAAAATCCACGTTTCATAAGGCTAATAGTCACACTCCTTCATTGAAAAACTCGTCGCTTCGCTCCTCGTTTTGCAAACTTGAACTCGTGTAGCGTGACAATTACTGGCCTTATGAAACTTGTACTTTAACTCGCGGTTCGCGGTGCCCTCTTCAACAGTATAATATTATTATTATGCAACAATCGTTTAATGATAATTATTAAGACTTAAGACACTAGTAACTTGTATAAGTACAGTTAGACAGAAGCCGTAGGTGAGTGAATTAATGAATCGAGTGTTTTAATGACTTGACTTAATTAAAATGTTAATTGTATATGCATACACTATTTCTTGTAAGACAGTCAATAGTCATAAACATTAATGACGACCCAATGTTCCTGTAACCATAATGGCAATAAAGATTTTGAATAATAATTAAAAATAAGCATGCATTTTCACTGGCGGATGCTGTGACAATATCATTTCATTCCGTGCGTGCGCGCGCACCTGCGCGCCATGTCTTCGTGATGCAACCAATCGTTTGTATGTGCCCTGGTGGTCTAGGGGTTTGCACGTATATATAACAAGAAATGGGTTTGCATGACTAGCTTTCACTTCGGCGACTCGAGTTCAAACCCCCGTCGGTGTTTTAAATTTTTTGTAAGGTTAAATCTCTAAACTGTTTTTTTCTTGTTTTTGGGTATGTCTTGGGTTAGATTGGGTTAGCACCTGGTTAGTTTCCTTTTCTTGAGTCCCCGTAGCGAGCGGCAGCGAGCGGAGGGCCATTCGAAAAGTGAAATATGCGAAATGATATTGTCGGAGCATCGTCAAGTTGCTTTTTAAGGGGCTTACCGGGGGGGGGGGGGGGGTCTCGGGTCCTGCTGCCCCTGCCAAATTTATCTACCTTCTATCTTCTGTCTTATTTTATACATAAAACAATTGTCCAGCAATCAGGCAAATAAATTTGTTAAGTGTTAAGTCTACTATTGTTTTAATAATATTGCAATGTAACACCCCTTTTAATAGTACGGTTACGGTCGGACAACCCCATAGCACCGAGCATTAACAAGAGACTAGAAAGGTACACTCTCCTCTCAGTCGCCATTTGACGTAGGGCTTACAAAGGCGAAACGTCAGACGAAACGGGGTGAAACGAGGCCTTAGCGGTTAACCAGCATTTCACCACGTTCCGGGCCGGGGCAAGGAGGGGAATGCTGGGGGGGCGGGGCTTCGAGTGAAGCTTCTAATCTATCGTTAATGCCCATAGTAGGCCTACTTAAGGTCACCTGACTTGGACTTTGCTTCGCGGCTGCGCATCTGCCGTTCCCGTTTCGTTGCAGTTGTTGCGCTCGCTTGATTCGTGATTTTACATTCCTAGTTCCTACCTTTGTCTAATTTGTTTTTGTAACCTAGCTAGGTACACTTTATGAAGAAGTAACCATTTTACGGTCTACCAACAATAGTTTGTAGAATAATACATGAACAAATGCATGCGACAAGGCTACCACGGATGTGCTACGATGTCGGGTATCCAAAAAATATTAAGAGAAACATATAAGAAGGGTATATATTTTCACTGCGCCTCCCACAAACAAATCAGAAACTTTTTTGTTAACGACGTAAATAAAGTTCCTGAGATCCGCAACTGCATTGGAACTCTCAATGATACTATTAACTTTTTTAGAGATCAGTTTCGTGGCGAAAATGTTCACCAAAAATCCCATTGTTATGTGAAACAAGGTGATCACAGAAATATAAAAACATTTCACTATTCTATAAGCATTTTGTTGAAATTGTTAAAAGTTTAGAACAGCTTTCTCAAGAAGGAATTTCCAGGACAAGAACAGCGGCTTTTCAACTGTTATCTGCACTTAGGCAAACTTTATTCGTATTGTCCTTATGTATTATAGACAAATACAACTCCTTGTTGGAACCAGTCGCCAACATATTGCAGTCTAAACCCCTGGACGTAATTAAGTGCGCAGAGCACATTAAAACAATAAACAAAAACACTGCAGTTGTAGAATATAGGCGTTCTGCCGAGGAAGGCAGTGAGGATGAGGAACTCTTAAAGTTGGTCAATGAAACAGATATTTACTTGTTCCACGGACTGCAGGGCGCCAAATCTATAGGGCTAATCATCCAGCTGCTTCATTAAGCGAGTATTTTTGCCGCTCGCTATATGTGCCCTATCTGGACTCGTTATTAGCCTCATTCGAAGCTAGGTTTAGCCAAGACCAATCGCCGGCGTTTGCATTAATCATTATCACACCCTGCTCAGATAACAAAAAATCATATGGAAGATGTCCCTAAATTTTATGAATTGGAAGGCATTGTGCCAAAAGCTGAGCTTTGGCGGATTTTTTGGATAAACAAACAGAATTTGAATCCGGAAACTTTGGAAATAACAGACTCGATTCACCACGCAGAAATTTTTTATCCAAAGGTTTAAAATAACCCTACATATTCTATTAGCAATGCCTTACTTTACAGCTACCATTGAAAGGTCTTTTAGTACTCTCAGACAGGTAAAAACCTGGCTGAGAACAATGATTGAAGATGGGCTAAATGGTCTTTGCATGCTCAGTGTACATGAAAAATTAGTAACTCGTTTGGGTGATTTTTTAACAGAAGATACCTTAAGTCGCGCTCGCGTTGCAGAAGACCCACGAAGATTGCTTTTCAAATAAATAGTTAAAGTATTACTTAAATACCTACTATACCTACATACTATAATATAGGGTGGTAGATGTGGCCCATCCGCATAGGCCGGTGAAATACCACCACATTGACTTAGGTGGCGTGAAATGACCTATGGTTAATGTTTCGTCACAATGCCTTTCTGATCCGGTTTCCAGGGTGGAAAAGGAAAGAAAAAATATTGCATGATGGCGCCTCCTAGATCAAAATGCTCCGGAGGTAAAAAAGGTTCCCATTCAGAACAGGATGTTGCCCGTATCGCAGCAGAGGGGTTTCGAGTTGCGCGCACATCACATTGTTGACAAAAATGTCTAATATGACATTTCACGCATGTCCATCCGCTCGCTTCGCTCGCTACGGGGGCGCAATCAATGGAAACTTACTAAAATTAACTCCCCCAAAATAAAGAAAAAACTTTTTACTCATAATAAAAATAAAAAAAACATGTCTTGCCACTGGAATCGAACCCGGGCTGCCGTATTGCAGACACTGAGATAATTCGCTATACCTTATAGATGTGGTGTTGGTCAACAATGTAATACGCGCGCAACTTTGAAGCTCTCTGATGCGGTACGGGCAGCGATATTTCAGTTCATAGTGCACTTGTGAAGGCATGCGATTTAAAAACCTGTAATTGGTAAAAATATGGCCCTCCGCTCGCTCCGGAGCTCAAGAAAAGGAAACTAACCAACTGCTAACCCAAGCCATACACAACAAAACCCAAAAATCAAGAAAAAAACTGTTTACTTCAAAAAAAAAAACCAAAACCGACGGAATTTGAACCCGGGTCACCGAAGTGAAGGCCAACCATGCAAACCCCTAGACCATCTGCTGACTTACAAACAACTGGTTTCATCGCGAAGACATGCGTCACCTCACATAGCTAGCCAATCACGCGCCTCTCATTCACAAGTGCAATATGAACTGAAATCTCTCGTACGGGCAACGTCTTCTCCATTCTGATCTCCGGGTGAAGGCTGACCTGGGAGGGCCATTAGGCCAGAACGTCGCCATGATAGAAAATAGACTGCGATTGGACATCTGTAATATAAAAGGCATCAACACAAATATTACCTCGGTCCACCAGCACCTAACATCAAATAAGCCTCATATTTTAGCTCTATCAGAAACAAAAGTGAAATCGTGCACTACACATGTTCACTTGAATATACCCGGATATGACTTTTACTTCCAATTTCGACATAGCTTTGGATTAGCTGTTTTTATACGAGACGATTTATGTTGTCAAAGCAAAGAAACATACGAACCTAAGGACTTCGATGTCATGTGATTTAAATTAATTACAGATCGAGCACCCTAATTCATTTGTTGCTTGTATAGACCACCTAGTGAACATCAATATAAACGGCTTTTCTCTACTCTTGGCAATCAAATCGATTATCTGCAGATCCACTATCCAACGGCAGATATTCTCATAGTAGAAGACTGCAACGTACATAACATCGACTGGTTGAAACACTTCAATAAAAACGACGATGAAGGATGAGAAGCCGAGTCTTTCGCTATAAGTCACGGACTTACTTAGCTGGTTGACAACCTACCAGGATCCCTGAGCATCAAAAAGTCCTTGCTAACCTCCTGGATCTATTCAATCTTGCCCCCTACACCGCAAATGTCCAACCTCCGTTGGGCTCATCCGACCATAATTTTATCTCCGCAACCTGTGAACCTGGTATCAAGATACAGGAGGTTTGGCATTACAAATTTGCAAAGTGGCGTGATGTCCACGAGTTTTATCTTTCTTTTCCTTGGAAAGATGTTTGCTGTAGGAACCAAAACACCCCTGAATCTGCTGAGATCTCAAGTTATCCTAGCTGGTGTGGATCCTTTCGTCCCCTCTTCTATGAAACGTATCTCAAACAGTAAACCATATCTTGGAAAAAACTGCTCAAGAGCGGTTAATGTTAAAAATGTCGCCCACCGCAAATATTGCAGAGATCCGTCAGACGAAATTCGAAATATTATACTCATCACAACTAGAAACCATTGTAAGCGGATCATTGACGAGAGCAAGGAGGGATATAACGATCAGGATCAAGAACAAGCTTCTCAACTTGTTAGTTGTCAAAGCTGTGAATCAGGGTGTCTCAAAGACGTCAATCATACCACTGACCAAAGATGATAGCTCAATAGCGGAAACTGCCAAAGAAACAGCGAACATTAAGGAAAGACTGTCCCAACTATACCGAGAGTGAATTCCTAAATGCCAGGTCTGGTATTACGCCAACGCGAAGTGAAACGAGTACTCAAAAGCTTAGACACTAACAAGGCCACAAGACCGGATGGTGTTCCAGCGATAGTGCGTAAGAAATGTGCTGCTGAACTAACAGCTCCACTATGCAGACTTTTCTCCCTATCATAAAGAACTGCATGCTTTCCTTTTAGCTGGAAATACGCTAAGTGCAACCAATCCTGAAGAAAGGTAAAAACACGATTCCAAATAACTACCGTCGATATGCCTTGGTTTTCCATCATGTCCAAAGTCATGGAGAAACTGATCAATCATAAGCGATCGCAAGTATGAGGTTCCGCAAGCACAGATCAACGAGAGATCTCCTGACTTAAGTGACCTACCTGTGGACCAGAATCATCGCGAGCACTTCGAGCTAGGCGTAGCACGGCCCCTAATGAGCACAATGAAACGTTGACTATTATTTCACTTCACGCATGACCCTCCGCTCGCTACGTAAGAAAAAACTTTTTACAAACCTAACTTTAAAATATTTTTTATTTTAAATCGACGGCATTCGAACCCCGGGCCGCCGTATCAAAGGCCCACCATTTAAGCACTGAACCACCAGAGCGCTTGCAGACAGTTTATTGCACCACAAAGCCATGGGTAAACTGAACGCTCATTAGGTGCCGTGCTACGACTATCTCTAAATATTCGTAGTACGAATGCTGTCAATTTACTTAACAATCCGTCTCACTCTCATGCGCATTATAAAATCCTTTACACAAATAGTGCACTATATAAAAATCGGCCTTTCCGATTGGTCGATCCGCATGGCCCTCCGCTCGCTTCGCTCGCTACGGGGGCTTAAGAAAACAAAAACTAACCAGGTGCTAACCCAAGACATACCCAAAATCAAGAAAAAAGCTGTTTAGAAACATAATCTTAAAAAAAAAAGCAACGGGGTTCGAACCCGCGTTTTCCAGGTGAGACCCAACGATCTAAACCTCTACACCACAAGAGCTCTTGATAGAGATCGATTGCATCACGCAGACATATCGTAATATGAGATGGATCGACCAATAGGAGAGGTCGATTTTTACATAGTGCACTATTTGTGTAAAGGATCTTTAAATGCCTCTCATGCCACATTCTATCAAATGCCTTGGATATGTCGAGAGCCACTGCACATACCGTGTTATGTGAGCCACTGCAAGAGATTCGCCGTAGCTCTCGAGTCTCGACATCGGACATATCCTCATATCCAAAGCATTTGATAGGGTGTGGCATGACGCCCATGACGGATTGCTAAACAAATTGAACTACCACCAGCACTGCTTCTATGGATTTCCAAGCATCCAAGTTGGTATTGATGGACATCTCTCGGAGGACCTTAAAATCTATGCCGGAGTTCCGCAACGGTTTATCCCACACTGTTCCTGCTCTATATCAACAAACTTTTAGACAGCACAAACCAAACAATGATATTTACAGCTTTGCAGACGACAGCACTCTTATATCCTCATTCATGTCGCGGAGTCCAATGATCGCTCCTCGTTCCCAACGCGAGCGAGAAAATCAGATTGCTGCCATTAATGAAGATATGAACGCCATCGTGGAATGGAGTGAGGCGAATATTGTCCAGTTTAACGCAGGAAAGACTCAAGCGGCTGTCTTCTCAAAAAAGCAAACACCGCAGGACCTGACTTATCAATGACAGGACAAATCCTGACTTGGGTCTCATCCATAAGCTTGCATCAACGTAGAAAACAACATGTCTTGGCGTAATCACGTCACCAAAATCGCCAAGGCACAGCACAAAAGCTAGGAGCACTCTATAGAACAAAATAGTTGTACACCTCATCAGCTCTTACTGCTCTCTATGAGGCCCAGATATGACCATCTCTAAAACAATGTTCCCATGTGTGGAGCTCGGCACCCAAACACTTGCTCAAGATATTGGACTACAACAGAGGAGAGCAGTCCGTCTTGTGGATAACCCAAAGTTGACTAAAGACTGAAGATCTTGATAGCCTTGAACATCGAAGAAAAGTGGCGGACCTATCCCTTTACTATCGATACTACTACGGAAGGTATTCGAACTAGCTATGGCACTTATGCTTATGTTTCTGTGTTGTGCCAACACAGAAACACCCGTCAGACACAAGCTGCTCATCAAC
>MU192927.1:0-14881 GCA_016904865.1 Pissodes strobi | reverse complement strand
ATGTTTATGTTTCTGTGTTGTGCCAATATTTATCTATGTCCATCAACTTCTCTGCACACACACCGCTCGTTGAGTGGCATAGGATTTTCCTTTTGTGTGCCGAACATTAAAATATAAGAGTAGAGAAATGGTCGAAACAGTACCCATTATATACGAGTTAATATAGCGAACATGAAACAATTTATTCACAACAACCTTGAGACTGTCGTGCTCTACATATGTATGTTGTCCCTTTTCTGTTAAACCAAATATCTAATAAAAAATACGATGTAATTTTATTTCATTTTAAGGGAACTGTACTGCACATTTAAATTTTTAAACATGTCGGACATTTTGCGCTAAGTATATTGAGAACTAGATTATTATTTGTCTATTTCAACAGAAACAAATGTTAATCAAGTTACGTTAATATCCCAGTACAAAGACCAACTTATACTCGGTCAGCTCATACATAATATTTCTAAAAAAAAAGGTCAGCTCTGACTCGGTTAATAATCTGATAGACAAAACTACACAACTAGGGATAAACCAAGAATCGTACGATTCTTGGGCCCTTGGGGATAATCTGCAAAAAATATGTGGCAACAACGCGCGATAGTTTTGTTTGGATTTGTAGTTTGTGGGAGGTTATTTTTATTTAACGCTAGACGATATTTTATTAAATTATTATACGCTTTGTGCTATCGCCTTTTACAGAAAATATTAGTGTTCGATATAAAGTGATTAGTTAAAAATTATGTGTTTTAGCAATATTTTAGGTGTAGTTGGATCCAAGAAGACCTGTAGATATGTTTTCACATGATGTATTCATCTTTACAAGGGCAGCTGTAAAACGGCTGAGGTAAATAATTTAGCTTTTGTTAACGTTCTCACTGGGCCTGTGTTTTTGGAAAAGTATGAAAAAGCTTCACTTTATTTCTCTAAAAGTATTGGTCGACCTCAAACATAGAACTGAAAATGTTCTAGCATTGGATAAAGGTATAGTGTACCGAAACATGTTATCTGTTTATCTGTATTTAAATAAATAAGAAATCCGACCTGAAATCCGAAACAGTACAGTATCGTCATTTACATATTTGGCAAATATAATCCATTGGGTCAATACATACAAAAACCTCTTACTTTTTACATAATGCTACACATAATAGTTATATTTTATGATTTTTTTTTTATTTTAGATAGTATTTGGGATGTAAACAGTTGCACAGACTACAGTGTACAGCATCAGGCCAGCTTAATGCTGCTGGAGAAATGATAATTGCCAAATATAACTATCTAAGAGAAGACAGGAATATTGCAGGAAATCACTTTAAAAGACTACTGATGCAAGTTTGCCCACAAGAAAAAAGAAATTTAAAGAACATTTATGAAAATATTGCTACACAGTAATACAACAAAATTACTTTACATAAGCGGTATATTAATATCACTAATAGTGGCTAGTGTCCATTTCACAGAAATATGTTTAGATCTCCAAAATTATATTTTTAATAAATATGTATTATAATACCGAACATGGAAAAAACAGTATTTTTTTCAACTACTTCATTTACTCTACTTTAATTTGTACTCAAAACATAGCATATCTGATATTGTTAATAAATATTTAAGATTAAAAATATTTTAGTCAAATGAATATACCTTTAACATTTTCTTTTCAGGAATCGAGATAGTGTAGATGACACATTCAAAGCAGGTCCAAGAAGGCCAGGATTTGTTTAGATTTTGACATTTTTTTGCAACATGCATGGATCATGTAAGTAGCAGTCTTCTCAGAAAAATTTATCATATTATTCAGCAGCTCATTTACAGTTACTTGTTCTACATTTTAGGCTTTTCCCATTTTACACATATTTATAGAAAGAGAATGGCTCTATATGAAGCTGTATTTAATTATATTTCAAGACATTTTTCATTTTTTTTAATAATACAGTGGTAATCGTTTATGAGGTCGCATTAGTTGAACCTTAAGAGTTTTATAATCACAAGCAACTATGCATGCATGCTTTTTTCACTTTTGCCGGGTATTTCTAAATTGTTTTAAGTTTGAGTGTTTTTTTAGGTACTTAATTTTGCCTTTATCTTTTGTTAAAGGCTGTAGTACGTAAAGTCATGCCCCAGAAGTGAAGAGGATATAGAGGGAAGGAAATTGCTGCTGAAGAAATATTACGCTTTAGCTTTTTTGCTAACGTAAATAAGTTAGTCAATTTGAGAGAAAATTAAATTTTCTTGTAAAGTGATTCAGAAGCCTACCATATATATATATTTTTTAGGGGACAAATAGTTTTTAAGGCGCATTCACCATTTAATCAAAAACATCCTATTTTTGCTATGAGAAGTAAAGTCAGATGCAGTTTTAATCATTTATTGTTAAAGTTAAACAAAAAGAAACATTCTTTGATATAATGCAGTCATTCTTCTGTTGTATATGTTGACAGAAACCGAGGTTGAAAAATAATTGCTAATTCCACAATAAGAAATAAAAAGTCTATGATCGACACAACATTAGTTTCATTTACATATTCCATTCATCCAATCCTTAAAACTTTCTTGCTATTTTACTAGCCTCAACACAATAGATGCACTATTTTCAATGCTGGTTACTTATGTGTAGTAAAAAAATAAAAACATTTTCAAAATGTGAAAAATGGACATACGATTTTTAATTAGTAATGTACAAATTCAGTTTTATCCATGAATAAATTTATAAATTTGCAATCTGAAACTTAGGGTTATTATATGTGCCAATTGTAATCCTAGGTGTGTCCATCCTGATACTTCTCGATCCTCAATTATTCGATTATTCCCAAAAAAGCATAGGTAATCTTCAGGAAAAGTGACTTAACAAACCTTGTTCAAACTCTATGACTTCGATTAGTTTAGTTACTGTTTCTGTATTGAATCAAGCCTTTATTTTAATTGTATTTGAGATGGATTAGGTTGCTATTTATTTGACCTACCATATTACATTGCCATTGTTGTATAAGGTACTATACTTCTTTTTAATGGCCTTGCACACATCCGTCATATCTTAAAAGTGTATAAAGAAGTAATAAATAAGTAAATGTATTATTATTATATCAAATAGGGTAACAAGATAGGTATAAAATATCAATAAATATTTAAAAATATATTATATTGCATTATCGAATTGTAAGTAAAGCATAGATACCTACTTACTACTTAGGTATTGTACAAAATAATTACCATACATCATATGTAGTTGAGAAGGCAGGAGAAAGAACTAAATATCAACAGAATTAAAATGTAAAATAAATAAATAACTTAATAAAAATAAGTTTGATATCAAATTTTATACACCTCTACTCCTACTTCCAATGTTGAAAGTTTCCTTTATATCATGCATAATTACAATCCATTGGATGCAACTATCATCAAAAATTATGTTAAAACTTTTACCTTACTGGCACACTGTTATAGAAAATATTTGGCAAAAATATAGGTACCTATAACAACAGAAAATGAAAACTATATTAATTTTTATAAAATGTAAATGTAAACAAATCGATCATTCCATTAGGTATTCCGTATTTTCAAGTATTTTATTTTGGATTTTTTAGGTTATGTTATTCTCTATGAAGCATAATTCTCGCTTCACGTCAGCGTTTTGCCGGCTGACCGACCTTTGAAAATCCGAACGCTTCCGAACGGATTTGGACAAAAACAACATTTGGACAAATGCGGCCATCTCACTAAAGTGGGGTTCTGACTTGTCAGTTTTGCTGAAGCAGTTTGACTGATTCAGTGATACTGATCAAATAAAGAATGTGAGAACACGTTTTCATTAAAAATGATCAGTATATTAGTATATTCATACTTTTAGTTTAAAGTGAAAACTAGTTCTACTTAATAATGAATACAAACTGAAGTGTGAGAACATACTATGTTCAGTGATTTGTTTAGTTTGGAGGTTAGACATATTATTTGAGAGTAAATATCGTTAATCAGAATGGTTTTTCATGGCGTGTGAACAAACCGATGCATTTTTGGACAATTCTGACTGATCAAATTATTTTGTAATTGATTTGCTAATTGTCAAGCTAATTGTAAACATATTTGGCAAACAACCAGTTTCAATTTTGTTTTTGGCATTTTATGTCTACGAGAATGAAATCACTGATAGAATTGTCTGGACCAGCTGGATGTATTCAGCAAAACATGAAACGTGTGAACAAAGCGGCGTTTATTCTCATTTTCATTAATAATGAATCAGTTAAAATGATTCATTCAAACTGACAAGCCAGAACCCCCCTTCAGTTATAGAGCTTACGAATAGACAAGAAAAACAATAACTAGAAGTTAAGTAAAGATTAAATTCAGCCAGAGATAAATCAATTACTGTAATTAGAAGTTAAGTTAAATTAATCAAGAGAAATATGAGCAATAACAAATAATACCCACAATAATGATTTTTTTAATTAGGAGCAATGCACAGACAAGGTCTATAAGGTGGCCGTGGCACAGATATAATAACATGCCTATGGTGCAATGTCATAGTTATGATTAGATAATAAACACACATGAGGCAGTGAATGACAGAAATCTACTTATTTTCCAACATGTAAAAAGTAATCAATTAGCCACATAAAGATCATAAAATGACCAAATAACTTAACTTTTACAAGAAAAAAATTAAGTACTTACTCAATAAAATACTGATCATTATCTTCTTTAATCTTAATCCGAGATGTATTAGGCTGATCAAACTGACAATAAATCTCTTCCATATATTTTTCTATGATCTCTTCTTTAACTAGGTTTGCCATCCTTTCCAGACGAATTACAATTACTAATTCTGGTATTCGCTTACATACACCAAAATATTATCTTTATATTCTTTATTTTTTTTAGTGTTTTATCTATGCTCACCTCAAAGGTAAAAAAACTAAAAGGAAAAGTGAAACATAAACAAAACAGAGGAATATTTTGAGCCAAATTTTCGCGAATAAGACGCGATAAGCAGGTTACAGCGGTGCATTTTGGCGAATAAGTCATGACGTCACGCTTAAAGACGCTTTAAGCGGAATCTCGCAGCCTCAAGAGGAGACGCCACTAAAACTCACCGGATCCTGGCCAATCGGGTGATGGGTCCGCCCACGCGACGTGACAGTTTTGCTTTTAGAGGTTAGCGGTAAAAAAACAACGATGTTTACATTTTGTCAAGACGTGTAAGGTGTTTAATTTCAACGATTTCTCCCTGAATTTGCATTATTTATGAATATTTTTGGTCTAGTTACTTTCTAGACATATTTATTTAGTGTGTTCAAGTATTCTCCGAGAAATAGGACTCAAGGAAATACCATTACATCGAGAATAATTTAAGACTGTTTTGGTAAGTTCATTTCATTTCTAATGTATAGATTATAGATTTGTTTTCAGATTTAATACTTTTAAGTCTACTAATAGTACTGTTTTTTTTTCTGATTTGCAGGTACAAAGTGGATATAATCTTATATTCTTTAGTGCTTGAGGCGAGAGATAAAGATGGATATCTTGAAAAAATATGTCTTGGTCATACCTAGATCCATATAATATCAAACGAAGACTGTTCTGACAGAATTTCCACCCAGATTGTAATGTATTTAGACCATACAAAGAGATGGTCTCATACAAAGAGGGCATATAGGTACAATGGAGGAAATGAAAACAAGTATCAAAGCTTATAATCATATAATCAGTATGTTTGTGAGGAAAGCAGCTGCAGTCATTGAAATCTAACATTTTAGTATCTATATATACTTGGAAAGGTAACTAACATTGTAATTTAATACGTATACATAATCAGAAAATATTTTTGTTACA
Organism: Pissodes strobi; assembly: GCA_016904865.1. NCBI lineage: Eukaryota > Metazoa > Arthropoda > Insecta > Coleoptera > Curculionidae > Pissodes > Pissodes strobi. Next base: position 9,058 of record MU192927.1, on the reverse strand, counting down.
CCTATGTGCTCTGACGAGTTAATTTTTGTATGTATTCTTATTAAGTAGAATGTATTTATTGTATTTTATACAGTATTAATTTATTTCAGGATATACACTTACAGAGATAATATAACCCATAGAACCATCCACAGCAGCACAAATAAATTTTACAAGTGGGAAAAAAACATTTGAAATTCCTGTTTTTCACAGAGACGAGGAGGAGCACACAAAATTGCAGAAACAATGAACAGAACTGAGGTAAAACAGGTAGGATTTGGAGAATTTCAGGTAAAGTCTTCAAAAGGTGAATATTATTATAATGTTTCTTATAATAAGTTATTATATGTTTTTTATAAAATTACATTTTATATTTATTTTAAGGTGCATGAAACAATTTGGTACAATAATGGAGCAAGTAAACAAAGCAACCACTTACATGTATGCAGTTTTAACATATTAATTGTGTATAGATTCTAAATGCTAATACTCTAGAGATACTTATAATTAGTTACATTTATAGTTTTTAAGTAAATATTGTATTTTTCTTATTTTAAAAAATATGTGATAATTCGATATAATATCACTCGTAAGTTTCTTGCAGTTTCTTCTTACGAGCTGTAATCGAAACTGCCGATTTCTTAAATTAAATTGGATTTTCAACATATCTAGTGTATTTTTTCCATAATAACTTACCTAGGTAGGTATATTTTATGCCACACCTGTGTGCCATGTAAAATATGAGTGAAACAATAATATTCTCTAGATTATCATTCCATTCATTAAAAAATGTTATGGGCAAATGCTTATTATAGTGCATAATAATTTGATGTCAAAATAATAAAGAAAATAATTAACAATATTTAATCACAATAGATGTTTTATTACATAATACTTAATATGAAAAAATCAAATATAAAGTCTTACAAAAATAAATAGTTTCTTAACAATATTAAAGAAAGTACACCTATATAAAAATAATTTCTCTTCATGTAAGTTACTTATCTCAGATCTTGCAAAAGAATGCTTCTTTCTGGAGGGACATTTTACTCCTCCACGTCTCTGTGAAAATCAGGAATTTCAAATGTTTTTTTCCCACTTGTATAATTTATTTGTGCTGCTATGGATGGTTCTATGGGTTATATCATCTCTGTAAGTGCATATCCTGAAATAAATTAATACTGTATACAAACATTCTACTTAAGAATACATACAAAAATTAACTCGTCAAAGCACATAGGTGTAACAAAAATATTTTCTGATGATGTATTGTATAAGTATAAATTATAACAATATTAGTTACCTTTCCAAGTATATATAGATACTAAAATGTAAGATGTCAATAACTACAGCTGCTTTCTTCACAAGCAGACTGATTATAAGCTTCGATACTTATTTTCATTTCCTCCATTGTACCTATATGCCCTTTTTGTATGAGACTGTCTCTTTGTATGGTCTAAATACATTACAATCTGAGTGGAAATTCTGTCAGAACCGTCTTCGTTTGATATTATATGGATCTAGGTATGCCTAAGACATATTTTTTCAAGATATCCATCTTTATGTATCACTTCAAGCACTAAAGACTATGAGATTATATCCACTTTGTACCTGCAAATCAGAAAAAAAACAGTACTATTAGTATATTTATTACCTACTATAAATTAACTCGAACAAACTTTTAAGTAAGTAGTTGAAATTATTTTGAAATATTACTTTAATAGCATTAAATCTGAAAACAAATCTATATCTATACATTGAAATGAACTTACCAAAACAGTCTTAAATTATTCTCGATATAGTAGTATTTCCTTGAGTCCTATTTCTCGGAGAATACTTAAATATACTAAATAAATATGTCTCTAGAAAGTAACTATCTAAAATTATTCATAAATAATGCAAATTCACAAAGAAATGGTTAAAATTACACATCTTGACCAAATGTAAACAAAAACCTTGTTTTTACCGCTAACCTCTAAAGTCGAAGTGTGACGTCGAGTGGGCGGACCTATCACCGGATTGGCCAGGATCCGGTGAGTTTTAGTGGCGTCTCTCAAGAGGACGCCAGAAAATTTGACAAGAGTCTAGCGACCCGACCAAATTTTCGATACCAAAGGCCACCTATACTACATAGGCTGGCCTTGCGTGGAATATATTCACAAAGAAGGGGGATTCTTTGTGAATGTATTCGCGGAAACACATGCAAGCTACTGTATATCGACTATAATACGGCTTTTATTAAATATATCCCGGTTTTTAGTTAAATAAAGCAACATATTTTGGAAAAAGTGTATCCAAAGTACGGGCACGTATTACAATAAGTAATATCACTTTTCGCATGGCCCTCCGCTTGCTACGGGGGCTCAAGAAAAGGAAACTAACCAGGTGCTAACCCAAACTAACCCAAGACATACCCAAAATCAAGAAAAAAACTGTTTAGAAACTTAACCTTAAAAAAAATAAAAAGAAAACAACGGGGTTTGAACCCGAGCCGCCGACGCCGATGAATGCCGTTGCCGAGTTCGGACCTAACCATCTAGTCCTCTGGATCACCACGCCTTATATGCAATTCGATTGCATCACGATGACATAGCGCGAATGAAATCGCTTGAGTCAACGCCATCTGCACTAGATGGCGCTAGAGTCGGTATCGAAAATTATATCGGGTCTACAGACGCTTGTCAATATTGTGCTAGCACAACGAAAAAATTGGCGCCACATGTCTCGTTATGTTTCCGTACTCGGCTGGCTCGACGGCTCACGGCTCGAGATTACAAGGTTTACACTGTCCGTACCCGCTTGTCAAATTGGAAATGACATATTGAGGTTAAGTTCGCAAACGAACGATCCTACCTTAGACAACACGTCCATTTAGTTCTCGGTCGAGATAACATCGCTGTTGAGTAGCGGCTTTTTCGACGGCCATTTTGGGCAACGCGTAGCAAACGTTCAGGGACCGATTTGTCCCCCCGAGGAAAAAAGGTACGTCATAGCCAGCGTAGTCTGTGCCTTTCATAGCTTAGCCAGAAGAAATTCTGTGCCTTTCATAGTTTTATAGCCAGAAGAAATACATTTCTGTCTGTGCAATTCAGTAGCTTTATATTTACAAAACTCGGGAATCACCAGGGGCACAGGCCCGTCTTACTGGAGGTTCCCACCGAATACAAAGACAAATCCCTTCAAAGGAATAATGTAACGGATGTAGAAGGCTAGCTCTACATCTCCCTAAGCGCCGGACGAAGGGTGTGCTGGCAAATTGCCTCGTAGCAGTGCCATCCAACCGCCCTGAAAAGGGGTGTGGACCAAAGCCAAAATGCCAGTGGCGTAGCATGGCGATTTAAACTCGGAAAAAAACTATCTTAAAATATTTGTTTATAAGACAGCAAAGTGCTCAAAATTAAAAAAAAAAAACAAAACATTTTCGGTTTCTTTTATATTTTGTAGCAGATGCAGATACATGTATAAATGCTATAATATATGCATATAATTTCTACTCTTTTCATATTCTTTATTTTTATTATTGGAATTGAAATGCATTGAAAAACGTTTTTATTGAACATAAAAAAAAAACAAATAATACTGTTAAAAGGTAAACTGGCTAATTTCCGATAAGAATCTATTTTTTCTATTTTGGTATCATAAAGAAGTCTTTTCGATACCCAAAGTAGTGTCGAAAAGAAGCTCTTTCCTAATAATACAGACGTCAAAAGTGACAAGATGGACGTCCAACTTTTGATCGCGACTTGAATAAATTAATGTTTTTCATTAAAAAACGTGCAAAATAGAAAAAATAGTATAAAATACACGACATTTAGCCCACTCGCACGTTAGGAAACTCCCCGCAAGCGGGTCGCTTCCTAATTTCGTGCTCGTGCGATAAAATATGGTCTTTTAAAACTAGTATCTTAATATACTATTTTGAAAATTTATTATCATTTACAACTGAGAGCCAAACCAAAAACAACTTAACATGCCAGGATTGCTAGATATCCTATTTACAACTAAATGTGAACAGAAAGGTCCTTACAGCATAAATCCTACTACTAATCTGAAAAATAAACATGTCAACATTATTTAGTTTACAGATTTAGCTCTTTTAAATACATCCTAATAACTGTTAAAATTAATTGCCTCTCGATACTTGAGCTTGGTGTTGAAATTAGGGTTGTCATGTTTAATTATGAAAATTACAGGACACAGAGTTGAAAAAGGAAAGACAAACGCATATTAAGAAGGACATTTTTATTAAACTCAACACTTAATAAATTCTAATTTTTCTACATTACTTCAATCAATAATTGAGGACTTTTTGGTGTAAGAAAGGAATGGACGGATGAGTCACTTTTTTTATTTAAATCACTCCAGGAGTGCTAATGTAACCTAATTTTGAAAAAAATAGTGACTGTTTTCCTTTCTGCTTTCAGGCATCGAGGTACTTAATTAAAATGCTTTAAAAAATAGGTTATTATTTTTTTAATGAAATGGTTATTTTTCTACAGCTGCACGCAAAATAACTAATTACTAAATTGAAATGACATCGCAAAGCCGACGAATACCGCGGATGCTTATTTTGGGCTCTAGCGGGAACATGGAAAAGAAAATTCTCACTTTTTCCGTCGAGTATGCTATGAATAGTCATGGCAAACGAAAATAAATAAATAACAGTCGTGCGTTTATTACAGTTGTTGCTGGCACTCCTGTTGCAGATATGACCGAATAATATGACAGTCATTGGCAAATTTCAGAATAAGTATAAAGAAAAATGTGCATTTAATTTTAAAAAATGGAGCTGTAGAAAAAGTTCTGTTTTTCGAGCGCAAAGTAAGACTGCCGTTTTCGAAAGATTACTGTACGAGGCTGTAAAATCCTTACCATTCAGGGCCCTTATCTCTCTAGGAATTTTATTAAAAAATAATGGAGCGTAATAGAGTCGCAATTGAAGACCTTTAAAGCCTGAAAATTTATGTTTATATCATCAAACTATCTGGTATTATATAAATGTAATTCTGTTCTAATCATAATTACTAATGTTCTTTTTTTATATGTAAGGCAGTCAAAGATATAATGGCATGGTAAAGTGAGAATTTTCAATTTTATACGGGACGCCCTGACACCAGCTACATTACTTTCAACAACCCTCAGAGCTCTGCGCTGCAATCTGAAAATCCGCTCAGCCTGAGTGTTGTAGATTTGCCTCTACGAAAGCCAGCTTGGCGCATGACCCCAAGCCAAAAGGCCAAAGTTGTACAGGTATTGCTCTAATGCGTGGAAGACCATTAAAACTACACCCCCCTCTACGATCTTACAAAGGTTCTTCAGAAGAAATATTGATGGTGAGGTTTTGTTTGCAACTGAACCAATATGCTTTTCAAAAATCATCTTTGAGTCAAGTTGCATCCCCAAAAACTTCGCCCCTAGTTTCGCTGCCCCAACTCCATCACCCACATCCCTGAGAAAAAATTTAATTTTTTCCGTTTTGTTAATATTTAGAGTCACATGGTTGGCACTAAACCAATGACTCAGGTGACCACCCCTGCTATCAGGGTCTCTAGGTCCGTCAAAAGTTTACCACTACATAGCGCTGTGGTATCGTCCGCAAAAAAGAATTAGCTTACGGTCCGTGGCAGTACAGATATCACTGCTAAACGGGAGGGGTCCAAGTATTGGGCCCTGGGGCATGCCATGACTAATGAGCATCTCCTGAGATAATAGCCCATTTACCCAGACACTAAGTACAGTCAACGGAAAGTTCGAATTTAGGATTTTTATACAATTTTACAAAAAACATTATTATTTTAAATTAAACGAACTGTCAAAAGTAGTATTCAGATGCCCAGACGTTTAAAACAATATTGAGTCATAGCCCTCTTCTAAAATTTGGTTATTGACTTTCCCAAATCAAAGGATGTCGGCCCTAAATGAGTAGCTGGTAGTGAATACGCTGTGTAGATTTTCGTGTCGAATTTGTGCAGTGAATTAATCCACTCCGATTGCAGCTGCCAGTAAGTATTATTAAAGAATCCTAACTAATATTATAAATGCGAATGTGTGTTTGTTTGTTCCTTACGCGTTCACGCATAAACTGTTCCGATCATCATGTAATTTTGTACAGATATTTGTAAGAGTATAGTAAAGAACATAGGACACTTTTAGCCTTTACCCGCGGCTTCGCTCGAGTTGATTTGTTACGTTTAGTTTTAATCCTATTTTTCATTTTCTAGAGGTTATCTTCTTGATTTTGGGCATGCCTTGGCTCAGTTTTGGTTCGTTGCGCCCCTGCAGCGAGCGAAGCGATCGGAGGACTATGCGTGAAGTGTAATATTAGACATTCTAATGTAAACGTTACAAATGTAACGCACGCCAGGCGGTATCTGTGACGGAAATGTGTTTTGCAGGCTGTCTGTATCCGTTGGTGTAAAACGTGTTCTTTCTAACGCCAGGCTACCAATTCCAAATAAGTGGTTGCCTATATTAAGGCGTCACGCGGCCTAAGGTGGCATTAGATTTTCATGTCGATGATGTCGATATAGGATATGTTTACACATCAGTGTCTCGAGTACTAGCAGACTCGCTCAATTTTTTTTAATAAGATTTTCTATGCTTCAATTGGTGTTTCTTTAACGCAAAACATGACGAACACACAAACCACTGGATTTGTTCAGCAGAAGTTGTTTTAGAGGGACAATAGCAACCTTTTTCATTTTCGATGCAGTGTATTTAAATGGCCTTTGATAGATTTTTTATATTTTGTTTTAAAAGAACAATGTAAACAGTGAAACCACTGAGTTTGATTAGCAGGCTTATGAATTATGGCATGCTTGTGTAAACTATGTTTGTAAATTGTTCTATAGGGACATTCTGGACATTTAAAATAACTTTGTGCTCCTTTCCTTTGATGGAATGTATTTAAATGGCGCCTGAGAGATTTTTTATACTTTGTTTTAAAAGAACAATCTAAACAGTGAAACCACTGAATTTGATCAGCAGGCTTATGAGTTATGGCATGCGCTGATAATTCACTATTTTTTACTGCTTTATAGGGACACTCTAAACATATATGCCAACCTTTTGCATTTTCGCTTTGATGCTTAATCTGGTGCCTCTTAAAAAGGCTCTTTTGAAGGGTTCTATATGAACAATCTGAACATTGCAACCAGTTCAAATTATGTTGATCGGCAGTTCTATGCCTATTTACATGGTCTTTTAGACTTCCTTTATGCTTTGTTTTAAACGAACATTCTAAACAGCGAAACCACTCCATTTGATCAACAGGTTTATGAATTATGGCATGCCTTGATAAATTACTCTTTGATATAGCTTTATAGGGACACTCTGGACATTTAAGCCAACCCATCCTGCTTTCGCTTTGATGCTTCTTAGAATGATTTATCAGTATTTCATTCTTTGAGGTTTCATAGCAACCCTTTAAAGACGCTAACACTTCTTCTACCTGATATGTACCATTTTGCTTCCAATTAGTTTTCTGATCAGTATTGTTAGGACTTCCAGGACACGTATGCAGAGTAACTTGATCCTCGGGTTTATGGAACAGTTCGTAGTTAAACCTGAAAAAAAAATTATCAATAAGAAAACGTGGCTGGTTTAGAAAAGTAAAAATAAGAAAATGTGCAATAGGTATTCATTTTAATCAAATAATTTACGACCTCCTTGAAGCCAAGATAAATAATATCTTTATTGTTTACTATTTTTTTAAAACCATTTGAACACATTTGCAAATCTATCGATTTAATTATCATTATATTAATTATTCCACGCTCCAGAGTTATTGCTCAATACATGATAATCATATAGGGCCATTAAATTCTCGCATAGACTCTCTCCGCGCCATCTCTTATTACAGGCGGATATAGAAACTGTCTGCATTTAATTTCGAAGCAGAATGGCTTTGAGCAATCACACACACAGTGCATCTTATCGCCAGCCGGTTTTAATATTTAATGTGTAAGCAGAACAGATCCAATGTGTAAGCAGAACAGATCGGGCCAATCAAAAACAGCTCTTCTAGTATCGACAACCGAACGCTTAATCTAGAACTTCTTCTTGGACATGCTCATATAGCTATAAAACCGATCTATAAACTCGATTTTCTCAAAAATCAGTCAGCAGATTTTCACAAGATTGGTCTCAAACTTCAAAGAATTTATTTAGAAAACTAATAACATTTAACTCTTATCTACACTACACGGTTTTAAGTGTACATTATTAGGTATATATTTTTATGAATAAAAATCACCCTGACTTCCTCTAGGTCTCGAATCTGTTGGAATCATTTAATATGACCATGCATGTGGTGGATTCAACGCGTATAACCAATTTTAGTGCTACCATTATTGACTATTTGTGTACTAATAGGTATATGGGGCCCGACATAGGGGCAGATATAGAAAAACAATAGCAACAAAGCTTAACTCCTTTTCTCGGCGTATCATCAATTCAAAAAATAATCCGAAGGAAAGCTAGAAGATTGTCAATGAATTGAGGGGACGGAATGGAGTCTTCTGTCGACCTAGCTTGTCGTGTGATCAGCTAAACTGATTGCACGATTGTATCTCGGCCGAGCTGGAATCATTCTTTTTTCGACGCACTGATGTTGGCGATGTGACTGAGGGACATTTTCGCGGATATGAGGAATGCAACTACATCTGGCTGGGATGGCGGGTCACTCAATGTGTTGAATGAACTCCCTAACTACGCACTTTTGGCACTAGCGGAGGCCATGAATCCTTTACAACGGGCATTTTCCCCCATTGCCTTAAAAGAGCTAATGTTGTTCTAATTTTTAAGGGCGGAGATCCTGATGATCCCTCTAGGTTTAGGCCGATATCGTTAATTCCGACATTAGCCAAGATAGTTGAAAGGCATGTTAAGGTGAGGCTTGTTCGATACTTGGATGCTGTGGGAGTGTTAAGTGAGGCGCAATTCGGATTTCTCGCATCAAGGAACACCAGCGACGCCATGTTTTCATTCTTGGAGTGTCTTTACCTGCATCTGATAGTGACGGTGCTGCGGCGGTATTCTGTGATCTGTCCAAGGCATTTGATTGTGTGGATCACAGACT
>JAEQML010060939.1:0-26423 GCA_016904865.1 Pissodes strobi | reverse complement strand
GCCTTCATATGAACGGATTAACTTTACACACGGTATATCGTTCCAGCTGACACCACAAAGCTTAGTTCTATATTGGTGATTACCTTTTGTCTAATCCCTTGGCTTGTTTTTATTCTCTCAGTTCGATAACATACCTTCTACTTCGCTAATTATGGTTCGTAATTGCTGATTCGAGATATTTTGGGAATATAGAATGTAATTTCGCCTTCTTGGAAGGGTTGTGTCTAGAAGAAAACAATAGTGATAGGTTGTTTACCGATTAGCAGAGTCATTGAAATTTGGGAGGCAGTGCATGCACGAGTTATATCTTAAAGTTATCTAGGGAGATCTAACATTGGAATTAGAACTCACTTTTTGTACATTTGATGGTCATTCTGTAGTAATTTTCTCGTTGATTTTCATTTTGAGAATGAAACAATAACGTTTGTTGGAAGTATGACATGTCACTTCGGATTCGGACCATAGACTCATAGACGATCGGTGGAAGCCGCATCGGATCGGTCAATCGATATGGACTCGTGAACCACTCTAATTCACGTTGCTTTTACTGTAGGATTTAGCTATCATACGCTTGAATATAATTATATTGGATGGTATCAATGTTTAGCACTGTAAGCTTGTATATTGACGGAGTATTCCACTGATTATCCGTTATTAAAGTTCGATAATATTTCTGCTCGGAGTGGATCCGGTCCTACAACAAGGAAATTATTCTATGTTTCATATAGTCTGTGAGGCTAATTTTGGCGGGATAATTCACAGCTTTTTGGACAAGCGCGTGGTCTTCACGGTCGACACGGTTGTCAATTTAATGCTTTATTTGGCATAATGCTATTAGTGGAGTTTGTTGATTGTAATTTTGGCCTGCCGCATAACGCGTGGGTTATATGTTCCCACTAAGCATTTAAAGAGTAGGTTCTGACCGATTCAAATAATTTCAATAGTGAGTTACTCTATTACATTATCACCTTGATTTGGCGAATCCGGTAGTATGACATCATAACTTTCTAGTACTTTGTCACAAATAGGGACGTTGTTGGCAACATAGCATGCTGGGCCGGCGCGATGATGATTCTGCCAGCTTCGTCATTTTCGGAGCAAGCCAAGTTAGTCTTTATGTGATATTTAAGGACCCAGTAGGTTTCAGTTTTAGTTAGGGGATTATTCAACGAAGCCCTTGAGCAGGATTGTGGCCGTCGGCGTCGTTGGTTTCTCGTCTGATGGATGATTGTAGATGAAGGAAGATTTGTAGATTCGACCACCTGCATCCACATTTGGGGATTTGAATTTCGAGAGCTGCCAAACGCTTGAACCCCGTTTAACATCTAAAGGTATGTTGTTTGAGTCATTTTGATACAAATATTGTTTTGATCTGTTAATTGTTGAGGTTCCGTACCTGCTTCCTTCATATTTTGGCTTGATCACTGTTCTAATTTGCCCTATTTGTTTCAGGGGTTTTTAATTTTGGATTTTTGGATTTTAATTTTGGATTATTGGTTTTTATGGGCCTTCCATTGTCCTCTTACGTTCCGGTTTCCTTCCTGGGTTTCCAGCCTGCATACTGAGGCTCCTCCGAACTACACGTGGTTTCGGAGTAACCATCAAGTCAACGGCGTGACTCGCTGTCCGATCCAAGCCTCAACGCTTACGGAATGTGTCTTCTCGACCTTGACACTCCAGTGATTTGACGAACACCTGGATCCTGGATTAGCTCACTGGTGGCTTGATAACGTATCAGATAAGTCTTATTTTAGGATATTATCTAGGGTATTTTGGAACTTTTATTTTATTTCATTTTATTATTGTGTTTTAGTTGATTGGTGATTTAGGGCTACTTAAATTAAAGTTTCGATGAATTTGTTTAATGAAGGTGATTAAGGGCTTTGCTTGATTTAAAATATAGTGACCTTCAAGTTATTTGGGAGTAACGGATTATTCTCAATAGTTAGCCTAGGTATACTGGATTATACAGCTAATCCGGATAGTATTGGCGTGTTATTAATTAATTTCAGCGTAGTCTTGATTGCGTGTTTTACTTCTTTTCAGCGTAGTCTTGATTGCGTGTTTTATATGTTTCCAGCGTTGTATGATATAAATATGTTTGGAACTGTTCGTATATCAACATAGCATATCGATGCGTACCCATGTAGGTTTATCTTTGGTACCGATACTAATCAATAGGTCGATATTGTACTTACTTTAATGAATATTTTACTTACATGAACCTCTTGAATTAGCACGTTAACTTCTCGCTTATTGATTAGAGTTATTTAGAGTGTAGAAGTAGAAGAAGTTATCATATTTTGTACCGTATAGGTTGACAGCAGCAATCAAGGGCATGTAAACGACACGTGATCTCGTATTCGTATTTATAGGATGCCGTAGATATAACATAAAGTACTACTTAACTTTAAACCGTTACTTTTAATATTACATCTTTAGTATATTTATATATTAATTGTCATAGCTACAAATACAAGAAATTCTTCTTGTAGCAATTATTTTTTTTAACTAATTCAAAAGTAAAGTCACCAATACTGAATATGCACTTGTTATTTTGTTTAATTGAGGTGGTATTTCTTTTTTTTTGGTTTTCCGTTCCAAGGTTTCTCAATAGGTTACAGCGGGGAGGAGAGCAATTCGTGGTTATTGGTCGAATCTCACTGAAGATCCAGCATCAGGGCATGGCGATAAGTTAACCGCGTGGCGCTCAGGCATTATAACTCACCACGGCCCTTCTCCACTGTCTAAAAGCTGGAGGCCGCTATTGTTCCTGCACTAAAAGCTGTACCACCGATTGTGAGCTTGGAGATTTTGTGACCTTGGAGATTTTTGTGAACTTGGAGATTTATATAAATTAGGTTTGTATTTTATGGGAACTTAGCGTTACACCACGCGTTAGATTTAAATATTGTGACGTCAGCGAATGTAGGCCATAGGGCTAGGAGGCGGAGATGGAAGGCGACAGCTCATTTGGCATATTGCCATATGTAAAGAATTATTCCTTTATGAATTAGTTAGAAAATCACCAATATAACCTACACTATTATTCTACAGACGGCCAATGATAATATTTTGAAGATTCATGGACCCCTCAGGGGGTATATTTATATTCATCCGCACATTACATACAAATTCACCACATTTCTTTAATATTACATTATATTATTACCTACTCCCCTGAAGCTAGCTTTACTCCAGAAAAATATTTTCTAATATACAATGAATTAAAATTACACAAATTCCTAAACATCGTTGGTTTATAGAACTAGCCGGCAACACTGCTCGCGTCACGTCGTGCAGTGTTGCGTTTCTAGGTCAGCAGATAATTTGGTATTCTCTTTTCTGTAATTCAAGGTGAATAAAACTTCGTATGACACTTTTAATAAGTGTCTTTTCTTATTCCGTGATAATGCAGGAGGGAAATATAACTATTATACTCATGGTTATTGTTTGTTTGTTTGTGTTTAAAAGTGTTACAAATAGAATATAAGAAATCCATATAAGTGCTGTGTACCAGGGTGTAACAGAAACTGGCCTAAAGTTCATGATCTGGGTTCCCGGGTGAAGATGGTTGAGTAAAAAATAAGAGATCCTTACTAGGTAGATTCAACTTAAACAGATACAGTAATCAACGACATCTGCCAATATATTATTTACGATAATAAATAATAGTCAAGATTTTTCCTCCGGTTCAACCTATTTGACTTTCTGTGAAAAAATAATACTTTTTCCTCTCGAAATTCCATTTTCGCTACTCAGGTTCTTCTATGTTAATAAATTGCCGAGTAAATTGCACAGGTAGTTACACTTAAAATAACATGAATATCTCGGAAAATACCCTCACTTAAATAACATCAACCATGGATCGCAGGTTTAATTTTTTACTGAAAGAATGCTTTGCAATAAAAGCATTAAAAAATATGTCTGAAATTATTTTATATTGGTAGAGGCAACTCTACTTGGGTTGGATTGGATGTTTATTGAGTTGAATCACGCGCAGAACCACACCCGCACTCGTACGCGTAAAATGAATCTCAGCTGCCTAAAAAGCTGTCCCAGCTGTTAGAAAGCTGCGTAAGCTGTCTGAAAAGCTGTGTAAGCTGCACATGATCCTACTTAATGGTGATTCATCCCAGCTAAGGCTGCATCCATTTATATTCTTATTAATTTAGCAAAACCTCGGGAAAATATATATTGCCCATATATTATAGAATTCGTGGCCTAGATCCGATGGCATCACAGAGGAGCGCGTTGATCTTGACTTACAAGAGGTATGATCTGATCATACACAAACTTGTACCACCCACTCCATACATTTCAAGCTTTTGACATAGCAGATCATGATCGAATGAAAGTAATCTTGAATTATAATTGGCTGTTTATATTGTAATACTTTGCAAAAACCGATTAAGTTAAATATCATCATAAAAAAACTACTTTATATAAACCAGTCAAGCTAGAAAGACTTCGATAGAGCTGCATTAATGTATACCCAATCATTACGCATGCGCAAATGCCTGGGTAATTTGTGTATTGAGCAAGAGCTCTATTGTAAACTATATCTCATGCTTTTGGCATTTAGATGCCGAATTATTTCACTTCGCTAATAATAGCAAGCGAGCATTTTAAAGTAATAAGCACTTTCTGGGAAATTAATAATAGCTTAAATCACAAGGGAATTGTAAATCAGTTGAAAGGCGTGCTAAACTATACATAAAAGAGGACGGAGCCTGCCATAAAATCCAAAATTACTGCCATTTTATGATGTATCTGCTCTTGGGACATAACATTATGATACGGTAGTCAGGTCAATAGGTCGTTGTGGAAATACTAAAACTGTATATATACTATATTTTAGGCTCTTATGAGCTTAGTTCAACTTCTATAACTGAAATAAGCACAGAGGCGCAGAGATTATCGCAAACGATAATGCAAAAACTATTGCTCCTGAAAATTCGCTTACTGCAGAGATTATAAGGATATTTGGAAATGTTGATGTGTTGTGTGAAAAAATTACCGGTAAAGGGGCGTTTATAACTGATGAAATTAGCAAATTTTAATATTTGGAAATTATTATGGTTGGTTCTATCTCAGAAACCTAGCAAATCCTGCCCAGTGGGCCTTAGAGATGCAAAGTTTCTACACTGAGCCTTTGGGTTACGCCATCAAGAGATTGGGCCTTTGGCTTTTCCCATCAGGAGGTGAAATTTTTCCGCTGCACCAGCAGCAGGTGGTAAGAAAAAAGGCTCATTGGTAGAATTTTTTAGTTCTCCGAAATGTAGATGTAGACAGGAATAATTATTAATAAAACTCATATCTCGAACTGAAACAATCCTTCTGGTATTTATTTAGGATGAGGGAGCTATGGTTCAACGTTTTACCGTAATATCTGCTTCTGCTGAAGGGCCTTAAGTTCCAAGAGCTCCTTAGAGAACCCATTATGAAAGCGGTCGAAAAAACTAAGGACTCAATGACGACTAAAGCGTATATAGAGATCAATCAGCAACTTATTCAATAACAATGGAATAAATGACATCTGTAGACCACGGCGGATTTGGAATAAAAAGGAGGAATTAAAGAGAAGGCCAGCAGTGGTAAATTCTGCATTAAAAAAGAGTTAGAAAGACATCGAAGCAAGGATTCAATTTACTGTTGTTACGGGTGGAAATTCTTCTATTTATAAAGGTCATTTTAGGAAGGAATATTGATTGGTCAATCATCTCTATTATCTTTTCTCGATAAGTTCGTACCTGTCTAGGTTTCTGACAAGCAGTATTTGACATTTAAGGATTTTTAGTTGAATGTCAGCCGATAATTTTGACGTGTTTACAGATTTGTTTCTGCTATTTGATCCAGTAGGAGGAGAAAAAACAGAAGAAAACTGTTGTTGTTGATTTTGTAAGGCTTTTGTTTATTCGTTACCCAAGGAAAATTCCTTTGGTTGAGAGTTAGTCCTTGAGTAGTACTTTATTTCGTAAATGAAGTAGACTGGAAGTCGTTTGAGACCCTCGAGGGAAGGTCAGTTGCGTGTGAAGAAATTTCTAGCAACCGCCGTAATGGCAATATAGGCCGTTGATCCTTTCAAGATACCCAGGAAGGTTTTGGTAAACCCCTAGGTATGGGTAAGCTGTTTTAAGTTGTTTCGAATGTAGAATTTCAAGTAGATTTTTGTGTTTAGTTTTGGCATGTGTAAATTTCCTGTTATGTTGTTGTTATGGATTAATTTACGCTTTTGGGGTTTTTCGAGGTGGTTTTTAGTAGCTGAATTCTACAGCGGAATTCCGGTAGCGCTTTATTGCGGAGTTCTATGGCTGTTTCCCTGTAGGGTAGGAAGAGCCACTATTACCAGGAAGCTGATTAAACTGGACTGTTTGACATACAGAGAAGGATGATGGCCAATTCTCGGATATAACTTACAGGAGCTCGTTCATCAAGATAAGTCTAATTTTATACATACTATCACGTTTAGATATCACTATTGTTCCAGAGATATTTACTACTTTACAGAGACTCTTAAATTTAAACAGAATTTAGTACCCAAACATTTTCCTAAAACGCTTTATTAATTTCTTTAGTAAGTAATAGCACACATCATAATCCACTAGATTATATATATTTAATACCTTTTGTGAAGTGTGACTACGCCGGCCTAGAAACATTATTTACTTCTTACGGGTGCTAGATTTATGGATAATCTCTAGTACATATTATATCCGAGGAAGTTTATTCATTTTATTATCCTTTTACTTTAATTTGGCATTAACAATAGATCATAACATTGCTTTTTGAGGAATACCTTCTCTGGTTGAAACTTGCAACTCGGGCTTTTGGGAAGGCTATACTAACCGAGTTAAATTAACTTAGTATAGTCTATGTGATAAATTCGGTATTTCTGTCACCGTCTAGGTTGCAGGTGGCAGCAGAGCGTTTCGAAGAAGTAAACCTTCAAAATTTTATAACCTTTAATTTGCCACCACTCAAATTTTAAATTAGACCGTCAGGTTGACAAGAGGTTGGAATTTTCTGTATTGTTTATTTCGCTTGACACCTCTCAGACTTTCAATTTAGGCTATCAGGCTGACAAGAGGGTGTGTCTAGTAGTCAATAACTGTAAATAGTAATTTACTTAATAGGCTAGATGAGCTTGCTCTATTTTTCTATTTTAAAATAAAGTATTGGCCTCACATGCTTGGTATTATTTAGGGTGTATTTGAGAATGTAGATTTTGAATGGTAACCGAGCAGGTAGCATAGACTCCGTCAGGTAATTATTTACTTAATTCGACATTTGAATTTGAACTTAGTTCCTTTTATTTCCAAGTTTTTTTTACTGTGTCCGAATAAACATCGATAGGGCTTGCCAACAAAAGTAGTCCAACCCAGACTTGGACTATTACTTATTTAATACAGAACTTGATAATGAAAAAAGATAAGTTCGAACCAACCCCCCTCCCCCCCTCCGAGACGAGCTAGCCCTGGTGTTCGATTGCAGACCGTGCTGGTTGAGCTATTACGAGGACTGGTGTTGACCGAACTTCATGGTAAACATCTGATTGTAGTTTAACCTTTTGGTAAATATTAATTTGATAGTAATCTGTAGTTCAGCGCCATCTGCCAAGTAGTTTTATCTTTGAATTGAATATAACAAATTGGTAACCAACGCCAACAGAATTAGAATCGAACGTAATACTGTGCTAAAGGAAGTAGGGCATACATTTCACATATCAGATGAAAGAAAATTAGAAGGAAACGAATAATAATTGAGGCACAAATGAAAAGAGTGAAGCAAACTAAAAGCACTTAAAGGTTGACGTTGATGAAAGCAACAAATGAACAGTGTATTATACGGAACTCAATGCATTTCTAGATTATAACAATGGAGAAAATGTAAGGAAGATCTGAGAATGGTTAATAAATATTGTCAGAGGCATGCCCAGATCATGAGGAAATAAAGAAACAAAAAAATTCCTATTTTAGACATAAGTAAGAATACAACATAACGAACAAGAAACGAATAATCAGGGAGTTAATTTTGTCAAGAACTTCCGTAATTGTTTTTTTTTGTGGCTGGTATACCCTAAAGTTCTTTCATCAGAAGTCATAATAATTTAAAAGATTGGCCATTAACTCCTCACCATCTAGTGAAAGAAACCGTGGCCCAGTGAGAAAACCTTCCACATCCTGGTGAAAGTATTAAAAGATTAAATAAGGGATACCTCCCAATTACTCGAGGAAGAAACCATATGCCCAGTGAGCCAAACTTTTAGTTTTACGTCTTGGTAAAAGAATTTAGAGGTTCCATCTGCTGTTCGTTCAACTCTAAAGGTTTTACATGAGACGCCATAACCTGAAAGATTTAACTCCTCACCCTGGGTAAATGTGCAAAAGGATCCAAATGCTTATGGCTAGGAGATGACTTTCCCTCCTTGATAATTTTTTCTACCTATACCTACGATTCAGGGCCTTAACAAATGCTATCCTTTGAGTCGGTGTCAAAAACCATGGCCCAGCGAGGCACTATAGAAAAATCCAAATGTTCAATAGGAAAAAGACTTCCTCCTCCTATTGAGACGATCAAAGGCGCAGTGTGAGAAACCAAAGCTTCAGTTAGAGAAACGCTTTTTCTATTGGTCCTCAGGGTCAGTGGGAATAACATTCCACCTTCCGGTGGAAGAAACGAAAGCCTGAGATAAACCTCCTACGATAAACCGAGGGCCACAATGAAGGAAACTTTTCACCAGCTAACAAATCTCAAGGTTAATATCAATATAGGTTATAAGCGTTGACGGACATCGTTATAAACAGTTATAGGGTTTGAAATAGAGCGTGGAAATATTTGGCAGACAAATTACATTTTGCAGCTATCATAAAATAAGTCCCTCTTCATAAACAACATATTTTACGAGACAGAAACGAAATTACTGCTACGCCTATGAGCGACAACATAAATCCTAGGAAGAAGATTACGTCCAGCCGTTTGCTTTTTACTGCGCGCGGTCAGTGAGATATGATGTATGATTATAGTTATACACGTACAATGCACATCTTCCTTATTTTTATTTTTAAAACTACGAGAATACGAGGAAGGGCGACTCGCAAAGAAATATGTGGTTTCTGTTTCCCTTTTTTTTGGGGGGCCAGACACGTGTAGTTGAATTTGTCGCAGTTATGAATAACAATCAAAGTTGGTCCTAGATAGATAGACTGATGTGTTTATGTAGTTTTAATTTTTGGATTTTATGTGTCACTTCTGGTAGAACAAGAATTGATGTTAACGTTGTTTATAAGCACATCTGTCCATAATATCATTACCTCGCATTTTAAATCAATCTTATCACTGGTGAAGGATCTCTCAACTATTCTGCAATTTCGTCGCATTTACTCCCACACCTGAGCCTTGGATACGTTTACGCAATTTACGGAATAATTTTATAAATTTAAACTCAAAACAAAACACCTGATGAGATTTGAGGATAATAAACAAAACCGCTGGCCTATTCCTTCCCGGTTTTGTCAACGGTGCCAATTCACGCCAAAACTCTCGGAGAGCTAATCGGATAACGGCAACGTAAACGCTCCCGTATCGCAAATTAGGATTCGCGGTCTAATTAGTTTTGCGGCATTTCCGAATTCTACTCCCTAGTTTATGGACTGGTTCGGATACAATGCACTTCTCAGCGGGATTAATTTACTTGTTTGAGAAGATTTATTGATTTCTGATTGAAATATGTCTGAAGAAAAGCAAATTTATTTATTGCCTTTAGCAAGAAGCAAACAAATAGATTTTTCACCACAGATATCCTGAAGGCTAAATATAATCCAAACCTGACTTCATTATCTGTGCAGAACGAGTACCTGGAATAGTTCCATAAATTCCAGAAATAGATAAAAATCACTTTGATTTTAACTGAGGGAGAAGCGATGTTTTACGCCGATAAATCAAAACCCTGAGACACATCACAATGTCAACTGTGTAAAAATTTTAGATCAAAAGCATGATCTTCTCGTCATCAAGATAGTCAAAATCTCCTGAAAATCGATCATGCATGGAAATATTTTTTATATCAACTTCCCCGAGAATCAAATTATCAATTAATTAAAACCTCGACAATATCAAAATCCCAACAAATCAAAATCTCGACAAAATCGAAATCCAGACTATGTCTCGAATCACATCTCGAAATCCAAAATAGCGACAATTCAAAATCTGCGTGAAAATTTTGACATTAACCCCCTGTTCATATCGAAATCAAGAATATACAAGGATCTCGAAAGACTACACATTTGACATTTTTTCTACGACAACATCAAAATAGTCAAATTCCTAGCAGTCAAAATATATATTATATCAAAATCCAATCATTTTATTGGAATCCAGAGAAATCAAAATCTTAATTTTGCGAAAAACTTCATAAAAAAAGTCTCCACAAATAAAAGGCTTGTAAGTTTCAAAACATCGATTACATCAGTAGATGTGCATGGACAGTTGCCGGTCCTACACCGCGAGAAAGGTGCGCAGTGGCAAACATCGTCGACTTGGGCTAAGCTGTCTGGCTGTCTAAAAAGCTGTCTTGAAACACAGCTTTTTATGAGGGGTTGTATTGAGGGGCTGTTCTTTAAATGAGGGGCTGTATTGAAACATCGCCGACTTGGATTATATGAATCAGGGGCCGTTCTTTAAATGATGGGCTGTGTTGACAGCCCCTCAATACAGCCCCTCATTCATATAGCCCAAGTTAGCGATGTTTCAATACAGCCCTCATTTAAAGAACAGCCCCTCAATACAACCCCTCATAAAAAGCTGTCTTTCAAGACAGCTTTTTAGACAGACAGACAGCTTAGCCTAAGTCGACTATGTTGGCCACTGCGCACACCCCCGCAGCGGAGAACCGTCAACTGTCCATGTACTTCTACTTATATCGCAATCAAGATAATGTCAGAATCTCGACTGTCAAAATACCGATAAATCAAAATCACATCAATCAAGTCCTCAACTATCAACATATCTATTATATCAAAAATTTAGTAATTAAATTTTAGGCAAATCGAAATCTCAATTATATAAAAATCTTGACGATAAAAGATCGCACAATCGAGACAAAGCCTAGGCCTCGACAACATAGAAATCTCGCCTATAGCGAAATTGCAAACCCCCACGATATCAAACTATATCTTAATTTCGACAATTCGATGTGAATCTCCACAATCAAAATCCCGACAAACCAACAAATCTCGGTAATATGCAAATATCTACTATGCCAAAGACGCAACAATAGGTTTTCCAGAATCTTGACTGTAATAATATTAAAATAGGCAAATTCTCGATAATCAAAATAACTACTATATCAAAATCTCGAAATTAAATCCCAATAATATTTACATCTCGACAATTAAAATCCCCAAAAATCAAAATTTTGACTGCATAAAAATCATGACAATATCAAAATCGGGATCCCGACAAATCAACATGCCACAAAGTAAAGGTTTTTAAAATCACTGAAATCCCTCCAATATCAGTATCACAAGTTAGAATCTCTATACATTAAAATTTCGATAGTCTCGATAATATTAAAATCATTCCGACAAAATCAAAAATCACACAAAAATACAAAACTTGACTATTAAAATCATGACACATCAAAGTCTCGATATTATCAATATCCCGAGACTCGCAGTTGAAGAGACTATTCTCGACAATATCGAAATCTCGAAAATCAATTTAACGCATATACATAATATATTGACAATTAAGATTCGCCTAAATCAAAATGTCAATTAAAATATCGGCAAATCAGGATTTCGATATTACAAAATCTTTAACAAATCCTTCAATATGATAATCTCGATCATTTAAATCACGACAAATCAAAATCCCGACACAAGATGCCAACAATCTAAAAATCCCTGCATATGAAAACCACCATAAATCAAAATCCAAACAATTTAGAAATTCCTACAGTATGAAAACCACGATATATTAAAATGGCAACAACTGAAATCAAGATGCTAACAATAAAACTTTTTCTGCAATAAAAAAACCACGATAAAGCACAATCTTAATAATTCAAAAATCCCTGCAATAAAAAGATTATGAGAGTCCCAAGCGTGACAAATCAAAATACCAAAAATTTAAAAATCCATGCAATAAATGAATGGCAATAACTAAAATCACGACAAACCAAAATCCTAACAATCAAACAATTCCTGCAATGAGAAAACTACGATAAATCAAAATCCTAACAATTTAAAAATTCCTGCAATAAGAAGATTCTGAGAATCCAAATCCTGACAAGTCAAAATCCCAACAATTTAAAAATCCATGCAATAAATGAATCGCAACAACTAAAATCACAACAAATCAAGATGCTAACAATCTAAAAATTCCTGCAATAAGAAAACCACCATAAATCAAAATCCTAATACTTTAAAAATCCCTACAATAAGAAGATTTTGAGAGTTAAAATAGTGACAAATCATAATCCCAACAATTTTAAAAGTAATGCAATAAATGAATCACAACTAAAATCAAGAGAAATCAAAATGCTAACAATTTAAAAATTCCTCCAATATGAAAATCATGATAAATCAAAATCTTAGCGATTTAAAAATCCTTTCAATAACAAAATCCAAAATGGCATCAATTTAAACATTTATGCTATTAATGAATCGCAATAAATGAAATCACGACAAATAAAGATGGTAACAATCTGAAAATTCCTGCAATAGGAAAACCACGATAACTCAAAATCCTAACAATTTAAACATCCCTGCAATAAGAAGATTCTGAGAGGTAAAATCGCGACAAATCAAAATCCCAACAATTAAAAAATCCATGTTATAAATTAATCCCAACAACTAAAATCATAAGTTAAGATACTAATAATCTAAAAATCCATTTAATATAAAAAACGCCATAAATCAAAATCCTCACTTAAAACTCCCGGCAATAATAAGATTCTGAGAGTCCAAATCGTGACAAATCAAAATACCAACAATTTAAAAACCCATGCAATAAATAAAACCCAACAATTAAAATCACGACAAATTAAGATGCCAACAATCTAAAAATTCCTGCAATAAGAAAATCACGAAAATCAAAATCCTAATAATTTAAAAATCCTTGCAATAAGAAGCTTTTGAGAGTCCAAATCGCGACAAATCAAAATCCTAACAATTAAAAAAATGCAATAAATGAGTTTCATCGTTTAAAATTATGGCCAATCTAGATGATAACAATTTAAAAATTCTCTAACACTTTAAAAGACGTGACAAATCAAAATCCCAATAATTAAAAAAAAACATGCAATAAATGTAGCCTCACAATTAAAATCACAACTCAAAATACCGGTATAATCAATTTCCACTCGCTCACAAAAGGAAGCGAGCATACTTGTAAATTTTTGGGTGTCAGTTATGCTTTATATCTGTAATTTGATCTAACCAAATTTCAAAAGTAATCAAAAGAAACCGATTAATCAAAGTTAACCTATACTAACAGAAATTAATAAAAGTTAACCCAAATTAACCCATATTTTCTATATTTCGATTGCTGGGGATGCGTGTCAAGGTTTTCATACCTCAATTTTTGATTAATTTAGGATTTTGACATTTTAGAATTTTAAAATCTTAATACTGTCAGGATTCTTATTTGTTGCGTCACTGTTGATACTGTCAGGATTTTCATGGTGCTAGTTATGCTTGATATATGTAACCAAAGATAACCAAATTCCTAAACTAATCAAAAGTAACTAAATAATCAAAGCTAACCCATACTAACAGAAACCCATAGATGCTAAAACTAATCAATATTTAACATTTTCTATACCCTGATTGCTGGAATGTGAGTCAATATTTCGATATGTCGAGACTTTGGAAGTGTCAGGATTATGACTTTTTGGGATATTCAAATTTTGATGCTGTCAGGATTCTTATTTGTCGCGTTATAGTTGATACTGTCAGGATTTTCATTGTGCTAGTTATACTTGATATCTGTAACCAAAATTAACCAAATTCCTAAACTAATCATAAGTTCTAAATAATTAAAGCTAACCCATACTAACTAAAACGCATAGATGCTAACCTAAACTAATCAATATTTTCTATATTTTGATTGTTAGAAATGTGTGTCAGGATTTCGATATGTCAAATTTTTTATAGCGTCAGGACTTCTTTGACTTTCGGGGATTCTCAAATTTTTATACTGCCAGGACCCTTATTTGTCGCGTTACAGTTGATACTCTCAGGATTTTCATTATGCTAGTTATGCTTGATATAGTCAAAAGCGATCTTATCGTACGGGTCCAAGGTCACAATTTTCAGTAAAAACTTCATTCGTAGCAGACTTTGCGTGTACAATCTGTCAAAGGAATGGCACTTAATGAAAAATGCAACCTTTGGACCCGCACGATAATACCGCTTTTGACTATATCTGTAGTCAAAATTAATCAAATTTTAAAATTAATCAAAAGTAACTAAATAATCAAGGCTAATTCATACTGACAGAAACCCATAGATTCTAAACTAAACTAATCAATGTTTTGTATATTTTGATACAGTCAGGATTTTGACTTTCTGGGATTTTCAAATTCTGATACTGTCAGGATTCTTATTTGTCGCGTTACAGTTGATACTGTCAGGATTTACATTGTGCTAGTTATACTTGATATTTGTAGTTATAATTAACCAAATTTCTAAATTATTCAATAGTAACTCAATAATCAAGGCTAATCCATACTGACAGAAGCCCATAGATGCTAACTTAAACTAACCAATATTTTTTATATTTTGAATGTGTATCAGGATTTCGACTTGTCAAAATTTTGATAGCGTCAAAATTTTGACTCTGGGATTTTCAAATATTGATACTGTGAAGATTCTTATTTGTCGCGTTAGAGTTGATACCGTCAGAATTTACATTGTGCTAGTTATACTTGATATTCGTAGTCAAAATTAACCAAATTTCTAAATTATTCAATAGTAAATCAATAATCAAGGCTAATCCATACTGACAGAAGCCCATAGATGCTAACCTAAACTAACCAATATTTTTTATATTTTGAATGTTTATCAGAATTTCGATTTGTCAAAATTTTGATAGCGTCAGGATTTTGACTTTCTGTGATTTTCAAATTTTGTTACTACCAGGATTCTTATTTGTCGCGTTACAGTTGATACTGTCAGCATACTCATTGTGCTAGTTATGCTTGATATTTGTAGTCAAAATTAACCAAGTTTCTAAATTAATCAATAATAACTCAATAATCAAGGCTAATCCATACTGACAGAAGCCCATAGATGCTAACCCAAACTAACCAATATTTTTTATATTTTAAATGTGTGTCAGGATTTCGATATTTCAAAATTTTGATAGCGACAGGGCTTTGACTTTCTGGGCTTTTAAAATTTTGATACTGTCAGGATTCTTATTTGTCGCGTTATAGTTGACACTGTCAGGATTTTCATTGTGCTAGTTATCCTTCATATCTGTAACCAAAATTAGCCAAATTCCTAAACTAATCAAAAGGAACTAAATAATCAAGGCTAATCCACACTGACAGAAACCCATAGATGTCCATAATGACAGAAACCCATAGATGCTAACTTAATCAATATTTTCTATGCCTAGATTCCTGGAAATGTGAGTCAGGATTTCGATATGTCAACACTTTGATATATTAAAATTCTGATACTGTCAGGATTTCGACTTGGCATGAACTCTGTTCGGGAATTTGTATGTTGAAGATGTTCATGTTGTCAGGTTATTGGATTGCAAGGATTTTGAGTGTTGGGATTTTGATATAGTTGGTATTTAAATTCTCGGGTATTCGTTTGTCGAGACTTTAATACTCAGTACTATGACCTTTATACTTTACTTTCATATTTGATATTTCGAACGAAAATGATGACCGTAATTTATAATGTGGCAGTTAAAGTTAAAGTTATCTTCACCCCTGGTTTTGCCTTTGCCATTTTTAAACCAGAATTTGGCTTTTTGGTTAATTGGAGTGCTTTTAACCAAGCAAGGGAACTCATCATTAAATCACTGCGATTTGCACTTTAAAAAGAAATTATATGAATTACAGAGTCAATGTATCAACAAGTTAAATCGTTGCAGTGGATAAGGCGCGCCGTGGCGGAATTAATCAATTTTCCGAGAAACAAAATAAAGTAGTAGCGCCTGAAAAATAGTTTCTTTATAAGCTTTGTCGAAGGAACAATATTACGAAAAAGAAGGAAACGATCCGACCGAGGTATTCGAGCAATTCTTTCCAAAGTCAGAGGTCTGAGAGGAACGGTTTTTCTCAATTTTCCGCAAAATTACTGCTGGCGAATCTTTGTGTTTATAGTTTCATTTCAGTTTTTCACGAGTTTGCGTTAAATAAAGTTGGGATTTTTAAAGCGGGCGATGCTTTAGGGTGATTTAAAGCGGATTTTGTGCAAACTAGAAATTCTATAAAAGAGCCGGAAAGTTTAGAAAGTTTTATCGGATAGCTCTTTAGTAAGCCCTTTATAGAAGGTGGGATGTAACCACTTTAGGGATGTTTAGCTATACCTATATGGCTATAGAAAGTTTTATAATAATTCGTGTACAGTCAGGCAGAAATTAGATTTCAATAGACGATCATGGCCGGTTATAGGTGAATGCAGTGCAAGCGATTTTAGTAACGTAATTGGCGAATCATTGTCTCAAAACTGCAGGCAAGAAATGACGATAGAAACAAAAATTATGTAAAAACCACAGTAAGGAAAAGGAAAAATTCTTCAAATAAATTATCGAAAATATTTTTTTCGAACAAACACCCATTAAACGGAAAGTTCATCGAAGGGATTTATCTGTCGAGCCTAATGTTCGAATATAATAAAACTTCAGTCAGTTGGTTAAAATGATTTAACAATTTTCCAATTTCACAAATAATCCTTTCTAATGCAAACATTTTTTTTCTTCAAAGATTTTTCCTTCTAACACTAAAAATATGTTTTTTCTTTATTTAAAATTAGGTAACCTTTCCTATCTGCAGTCTTGAGATCAGGGTCAGGAAATGAAGTAAAATGTTCATATTTATAATAAGACTTAGGAATACTGATAAAAAAATTGCAATAAAATACATAAAAGAAGCTGTGTATTAGAGTTAGTTAAAATATTTAAATTTAGTCATATTTGCATTTATTTCTCTAAAAATAATTGAAGGTATTAATACAAATGTAGGCAAAACATCGAAGGGCGATTCTAAATTGACTGCAACTATAAAAGCTTCCCCTTCTATATCTGATATTTTAAATTCAACTTGTTCCAACTTACCTCAACTGACGAAAACAGGGGAACCACTCCGTGGTCCTGAGCAAATACAGTGAGCCAATAATGACTCTTCGTTTCGATGTCTAGTATGGCAGTGGTTTTGATTACACCTGAAACAGAAAAAAATATATATTAAAATATTGTTATAAAACTACAGTAACTATAATTTAGAAAACTGAGTTAGCGGCGCCATCTAATTGTCAGATGTAGGTATTATCAAGATAATATAAAATAAATTTGTTTCAGAAACATTCTCAGTAAGTCAACCTGTTCTTGATAGAAATTTATTTTAACGTAAACAATAAAAAGAACCTGTACTAATAGGCTCATTAAAAAAACAAACAAATTTCTATTACCTAACCAAAATACTTCATAAAAATAAGGCATATTCAAAATTTTAAATCAATTCGTTAAGCGCTTCTTGAAATGTAAGTGTTTAAATTTGCAGAAGTCGAAGCGCGTCTCGATCGGCGATGTGACGTAATAAAATATGATGACGTGATGTTGCTAGGCCGCGACCCGCGCCACCGCACCGCGAGAATGCTGCCATAGATAATGACGTCACGCTTTTACAATGTTCCAATGGCACTTTCTTATTTACTTTCGCCGATTTAGACTTCTGAGAAAAATCTGATTTTTGGTATGTCAACTTATCCTTTGATTAAAAGTATTTTTGAAAAATGGGAAATGAGCCTATTTTCCAAACTAGTTTGTAAGTATTTTTCGTCCGAAGAAGTTACTGTGTTGCGAAAAAATTGTTAATAATGGACATTAGTACTAACTCGATTTTTATTTGCTTACGTTCAAAAAAATAGGCAAAACGATGAATACCCTGGCCTATCACACCAGAACGAACAGCTTTAGTATTACAATTTTTGAAATATCAAGATTTGGAGGCACTGAGGACTTCCGTTTCGTCTTCGGTCGAGTCAACATGCGTTTTGTAGCGGCTTCTTTATCGCCATTTTGGGTGAACACGAGGAGGAATGGGGTATAGTAGCAAAAAGAAATCCTTATTTCTGTCTGTGCCTGCAAAAGTTCAGCTCATAGCTACTATTTTACGTGCCTACGGCACCTTGAAGGGTCATAGTTATAGTGCCATTGAGCCAACATTCCGTTCAGTTCATTATAGAGACTATATACCACAAAAGTCCGTTGATGCATCAGTATGGAGCCACGTGGATTGAGAGTGGTGAAATGGGAGAGTGGATTATGACTGAGGTCAGATGCCCTTAGTTGGGCTGTCTGAAGCATTTAAAACCAAGTTCCAGCGAAGCCCACACGTAAAGCAATCAAGCAATTGAAAAGGTTTTGTGAGGCCCTATAAACATAATAATTATTATTACATTTGTAAAAATTTTCATCTCTTGCTTTTCTTCAGTTTACTAAAAACTCTAATATTATTATTAGTCAGAGTATAGGTCCTTAATTATATTTTATAATAATTATTATATTAAATCTGGTAACATGTAAAAGTTGGTATATTTATAATGATATTACTAAAATAGCCCAATTCCAACCATTTAAGTCACCAGACCTAGACGAAATACACCCCATACTTCTGCAAAAAGGTCAGGACATCTTATTACCACACCTGTGCAGAATATTTAGAGGGTGTCTAGCCTGGGGCGTTGTACCTAGTCTATGGCAACAGGTAAGGGTCCTAAGCAGAATCTTGGACCGCACACCAAAGTCATATAGACCCATAAGCCTATCTTCTTTTATGCTCAAGACCCTGGAAACGCTAGTATATAGGTATATCAGGGATAATACTCTACAGGCGTTCCCTCTAAGTGAACGTCAATATGCTTACCAACCAGGAAAGTCGACAGACCTAGCCCTGGACGACCTAAAGAGGCTTCTTTCAAGGTCCATAGAGGACAAGGAGATTGCCGTAGCCACATTCCTGGACATAGGAGGTGCTCTCAATCACGCCTCAACAGACTCTATCATAAGCGCGTTGGAAAGGAGAGGGACTCCAACAGCACTGGATAGAAACCAGTCTAAAGCACGGGATAATCTCAGCCACTCTGGGAGAGACAACCACAAAGGCAGCGGTGGGAAAAGGATACCCCCAGGGGGGAGTTCTATCTCCACTACTATGGGCCATATTATGTGGACGACTTATTACAAAAACTGTCTGCAGAAGGCTTTTACTGTCTAGGATATGCAGACGACCTGACGATTGTAGTACGAGGCAGATTTGCCAGTACTCTCTCAGAGAGAAACCAAAAAGCTCTCAAAATAGTGGAGAACTGGTGCAAAGATGAACAGCTATCAGTTAATCCAAAAAAGACGACAATCATTCCATTTACCAGAAGGCGAGCCCTTACAGGACTAAAACCACTGGCGATAAATGGAGAAGAAATATCTTTTTCCAAGGAAGCAAAATATCTAGGAGTCATATTTGACCAGAGGCTTACCTGGAAACCACCCATCCAAAAAGCAACTCTTAGAGCCACAGTTGCGCTAGGAAGATGCAGAAGGATGTGCGGAAAGAATTGGGGCCTCAATCCCAAAATGACACTGTGGCTATACACAGCAGTGGTTAAGACCAATGATAGCGTATGGTTCAGTAGTATGATGGACAAGAACCATGCAGGCGGAGGCAAAAAGGCAAATAAGTCGCGTTCAAAGGCTAGCATGCCTTTGCGTCACTGGAGCCATGAGCACAACGCCCACCGCGGCTCTAGAAGTCCTACTAAACCTACCACCAATCCAAACATATATACAGGGCGAAGCACGCTCCGTCACATATAGGCTATCACAAGGCCAAAAACCGATTATAGGTAGACATAATACCAAACAAGAGAAGCTAAACAAAGAAATCAAGGCAGATGACATCCTGGGATTGCCCACTCGACACATATTCCAAATAGGAATGATTGGAAAAATTGCCCCCCAATTAGGGCAAATGTGATCTGGTACACCGACGGCTCAAAAACACGGGAAGGAGTAGGAGCCGGAATATATGAACCAAGGACGAAAACAAGAATTTCGATTTCCATGGGCAAACTAGCGACAGTGTTCCAAGCGGAAATAGCAGCAATAGAATAGTGTGCAAAGGAAATAAAAAGAAGATATAGTTGCAACAAAAAAAAACAACAATTGCGATCTTCTCCGACAGCCAAGCGGCAATAAAAGCGGTGCAATCCAACAAAATCACATCGAAATTGGTACTGGATTGCCACAATGATCTGAATGACAGCAGGTCAACATAGAGTGACACTATCATGGGTCCTGGGCATGAAGGCTATCAAGGTAATGAAACTGCCGACGAAATAGCCAGAGAAGGCTCGTCTAGGCACATGATAGGACAAGAACCGTTCTGCGGGATAGCCAAACCAATCGCTAAAACAGCCATAAAGAAATGGATAGCAGAAGAATCCCGAAAATGGTGGAACAACACTTTGGGACAAAGACAGGCCAAGGAATTTATAATAGGTCCATCGGCCAAACTATCAACAGACCTGCTAAGCTACGGCAGGAAGGCTGTCAGAATAATGGTGGGTCTGCTGACGGGCCACTGCCGGCTGAAAAAGCACCTAAACGTCATAGGTTTGGCAGAAAATAGCGAATGCAGGTTCTGCCAGGAGGAGGAGGAGACGGCATCTCACGGTCCAAGCCACTGTGAAGGCTTATCGAGAGTGCGCTCCCAACTACTTGGCGTACCTAAACCAGTAGCTAATAGCTACACGAGGGAGCCACTATCAAGGTTGTGGGGTCTAATCAGAAAGACAAAACTTGATGAAGCTCTATAATATGGAAAGAGTCACAATAGATCCGTTGGGTCGCGGTGACAAGTAGGCTCAAAGGCCATCTCTCCCAATATGTAATCTGTAATTTGTAATATAGCGAGAGTAAATATTTCTCAGAAAATAAATTATTATGCATGAAATGCTGCTATAGTTGTTGTTAACAAGGAAGTTAAGAAATTAAAATTAATTATCTACATTCTGACAGTAGAAAATGTTCGATGAATACAAGTAAATAAATAAATAAACGAAGAAAAATAAACAAAAAAAATTTATAAATCATTAAACAGATAACCACCACTAAAATAAAACATTTTCGGGATAACAGCTTGGCAAGTAACAAATAAGGGTTAAAAAAAATTATAACAAATAACTTTAACAAATTATACAACTTAATTTCATAACAAATTTTTCTGGAAATGTTCCTGTTGTTAATGACCGGCCAGCGAGATATATCAGCGCGGCAATAATTAAATTTAGTAAGTACCTTTTTATTGAAAACGTGTAACGTTGTAAATGTTACTAAATACAGTATTGCAATTTTCTCCTTTTACTGGTAGATTTGTGTTATCGATACTCTCGCTACCTTATTTCTCGCGACCTTACTTCTGGAGCAGACCTTTTTTTTGGAAATATTCGCCCGAGTCCTCCCGCCTGACGAGTCCTGGGCATTATAAACATATTTATGACACATTTTTATGGTCCAGGGAATGGCTTTGAGCGAGCCTCGTGGCTTAGTGGTTAGATGCTGCGTTTCTGATACGACGGCCCGGGTTCGCTTCTAGTGGCGAGATATGTAATTTCGTTAAGGTTATGTTTGTAAAAAGTATTTTTCTTCATTTTGGGCTTGCCCTGGGTTAGTTTTTGTTTGTTGCGCCCCCGTAGCGAGCGCAGCGAGCGAAGGGCATTGCATGAAATGACGAAAATACAAAACTAAACATTGTGACAAGGCACATATAACAACCAGCAATATTACTCGACCTGTCAGGCGAAAAATTAAATTTGACCTTGCTAATGTCAATTGGGTAGGAAAAGTCAGGGCTGGATTTGAAATATATATAAGTATGATTTTCCTTTAACAGAGCCGTAATATAAAATTTCAAATATCAATCGGTTATGAAATATATGTATACCTTGTTGTATGAGCAGGAAATCTAAAGAAATTCTTTTTGGAAGAATATCTCTGGTTTGTACAAGTTCTTATTGCTTAAACACCATAGCTTTTTGCATTACATAATGTCATAAACAACGTTCGTCTCTTACAATGTTAATTATTTGACAAATACACGCCTATGATTTCGATTTAACTCCAATAGCAATAAACCATTAGTAAAAAGACGACGCCGCTGGCGGCAGTTAGACGGATTTCCTACCAAGAAATATCATGCGCGCGGACTTACGCAGATGCGAAAAAAGAAGATGTGATATTGCTGGTTGTTATATGTGCCGTGATTGTGATGCGCACGCAAGCCCAGAACTCGTCTGGCGGAAGGACTCGGGCGGATATTTAAAAAAAAGTCTGCTACTTCCGGAGTACCAACCAGCTCGACAGGTATTTTCGTTTGGAGCGCCACTTGACAGAGGTGGTATATATTCTTTTCTCGAGAAAATTGATAGCCCTTCTCGCCTGTACAGTACACTCAAGGCGAGCAGGCCGTTTCCCGTATCGGAATTTATCAATGCTATTTTTGACCCTCAGGTCTAACTGATTGTGTCGTTGCAGTATTAAGCAAATTAAGTAGAATGTATATTTTCTAAAATTACCGGCCATGTCCTCTATAAACGTTGTATAATGAACTAGTGTAATGACCCCTTTTCTAAAGATGTTCGACACGAGTATTTCTAGTTGAGATGGCTAAAGCATTTTCAATGGCCAAAGTTATTGTTGGGGAAACACCCTAACATGTGTAATAACTTTCGTTTTTCACCGTATAGTTTGGTGATAACGCCCTGTATGTCCGTAGTATGAAGGAGCCATAACTAAACTCCTAATAAATTTATTTCACCCCAGGTAAACACAAATTTGTGCATTTAAAGCATTGTATTTCAGTTACTCCTTAGTCCAAACCTGGATTGCCGGTATAATAGATTCCATTATATGAAACAATCGCGAAACGCAAGTTGTCATTCTCTGTCAAGGAAAACGTTTTTAACGTTTAAATTTACTATATCTTTGTTAATGTTGTGTAAACAACAATATGTCAAATAAAGAAAGAACATTTTCTACCCTCTCAAAACGCATTCCGCAAATTTCCCACTCTATTTCAGTTTGCCGCCTCCCGGTAGCAGTGTTGCCAGACGTACGATAATGATCGTTTTCGTACGATATTTTTGGCATGTGTACGATGTACGATAGCACTTCCACGATAATGACTTAATGTACGATAATTAAGGCTATGAGGGAAAAACAAAAAAATATACATACATAACATAATATAAAAACAAATTTCCATTTTAAAACCTGAATCGAAGCATTTTCGAGTCAATCAAAACAATCGGATTCCAGGCGTGCGCAATTCGCTTCATCAGAATTACCCATGTCTTTACGGTTCAGTGAATTGCTCTCAAGAGGTCTCGTGGTCAGATTCCGTACCTGTGAAAGGAAGGCCCGGGAAGGATGTTTTTTTCTTTAAGGTTATGTTTGTTTCTTCTTGTAAATTTGGGTTAGATTGGGTTGGATTTGTTGGGTTGTGCTCCGAAGCGAGCGGAGGGCTATGCGTGGAGTTAACATTATTCTCTTAAATTCTGGAGTCCAATTATTCTGATTGGTCTGAGAATGCATATGCTTCAATCCAGGGTGATCCAAATTCTCGCAACTGAAAGCCGCGCCCAGCCAAAGGTGAAATACGCATACTCCGGCTTTGTTACTCGTTAATAATCAAGACAAAGACAACATATAGAAGGTTTTCGCTTCTTTTCTCAAGGTTTATTTTATGATTATGATTGCTAAGTGATGACAGATATTTCTGGGACTCACTGAAACTATTGCGTGTAAGCTACGCGTATAAAATGCAAAGTACGACTTTTTGCTGCTTTTTGCTTGTGATTGCTTTTTGAAGAAGTTATTTAGTCTTATTTAATCAGCACTAAAATGTATATATCGTTATAATGTAGTTATTTTTGTTTAAAAAGTTTATGTTATGATTTTGTATTTTTTTTTTTGTTGTAAAAAAAGTATTTGTAATAAATAATTTCTTTTATTATGTTATCAAAATACGTTTTTTTTCTTTAAAATAAAGAAAATAAAAATTATGTACTTTTTTTTTAATGGAAAACTTTGGCGTGCCAAATTTTGAAATGCTTCCAGCGATAGCATTTTCGGATATTCTGATGATAAATTTTGGTTAAATTTAACACAAAATGAGATTGAAAATTTGACACATGCCAAATTTTTTCATTTAAATAACAAGCAATCTCATATATTATTATACGTAGCAGTGTGTGCGATAATGTACGATAATTGGGAACCGCTGGCGCTGATTCGATAATCAAGTGTTTATCATCTGGCAACACTGGCCGGTAGGAAAAATTCAATTTAGTGCAGTACAATCGTTCGCTCGAAAAACAACTAGAAGGTTGTAGCTCCGTTGCCGCCAAAGATCAAAACCTTTTGGGCGATTTTCTCATATTGTTTGCACATATATTTAGAAAATATTTGCTGTAACTCTGTTCTCTTTGTCCAAGCTTGAACAAAGAACTCTTTTGGGCGTTTTAACGCATTTTTTAGAAGGCAGAAACGATTGATTGAAGGCAAATGATTGTCGGCCTTAATTACCATATATAGCTTATCGTTATATATCATTTTAATTAGTGAATTTATAATTACACCTGTAGGCCTTTTGACGTCTATCGTTTATATTCTCGTTATTTCTTCTTTCATCCATTGATCTAGCTATATTGTTTATCGAACTTCCCTTTAAAATAGATATTTAATTTTATCTTTAGTTAGTTAGAGAATTTATTTGGCTAGTATCCGAATAGCTGATTGAGTTAATTTTTAATGTATTTGGCTATAAAGCTCATGGCAGTAATTTATTTCACATAACCGAAATTTACTAATTTAATTTGTCGTCTTGATATCGGAACCGACTTGAGCTCAATTCGTTTACCCATAGATATTTAACGGCTGTCTATGTTCAAATTTACTTCACTGGTTATTTTATTAATTTTATATTATTGAATCACCCTTTATTGGTATACTGATATTGTCACTGCCACTGGATTGATTTAGGTTAAGTTTGGTTATCAATTATTTCATTTATACCTGCATATATTTACTGGCTGCACCTATACAATAAGATTTGGGTGATATTAATGTTATAAGGCATAACTGTTGTTAAATTTATGAGTTTTCTATAATTTTTTTTTAAAAGTTCAGCATTTTTATTTGGATCCGATATCAAAATATTATTTCCAGCAGTTCGATATTGCTATGAAGTAATTCGCTTTTATTTTGGTTTTTTATCTCTTTATCAAATTTTCGTTTTTTTTTCATCGATATATTGCTTATCTAACGCAGAAATTCCATGTGTTAAATGAAATAATATTTTTAGTTTATAGCTATAAACTATTACTTCATTGTTTATCCAACAGTTTTGACCGGAGGTATAAAAGCAGAACCTTCTTTCGGGAAAATAAAGATTAAAATAATATATAACACTAGAATCAAACAATTTTTAAAGCACTCAATATTGTTTTTCTTAAGCTTCTTTAATTATTGTTATATTATAGTTTCCGGTTAGACTTTTTATTGCCATAGACGGAATTTCCAATTCATTCATTAATACACGTGTGATAATGCATTATTAATATACTCATGTGGTGCCCCTTTCTCACGAGTATGTTAATAATGTGTTTTTCCCACTTGTATCGTAACTTTATAGAAAAAAATTTAGTACCACTATTATTACTCCTTTGTTGCCCGTTGTGGTTAGCTCTTGCCTCTAAAGAGATGACGATTGTGCAGATTAAACTCTGTTCAATATTTTATCATTTAAATTTCCATGTTACGTAAATGTTTAAATGAATCTCTCAGTATCGATCATTTCCTCTTTCAAATGAAACAGGAATTAATTATTTTTCTGAATTGAAAATTTAATAGTTGATTTTCAATCAACGGCAAAATACGGCCGAAACAAAAATGCACCGAATTCATATTGATAAGCCATTTCCGTACCGAAAATTTAAAAAACGCTTTCAACCTATTATTCTATTTTATTATGCTGTCGCTCGGATGTCACTCTTTATTATTTCATATAAAATTTCATCGGCGCGTATACATTAAAACATCGATTTATATCAATTTCGCCTTCATTGTTGTGCCACTCCTATTTATCGATATTCAGATTTTAAATTTAATATTTTCAATTT
>JAEQML010060938.1:0-26424 GCA_016904865.1 Pissodes strobi | reverse complement strand
ATTCTTATATAAAAATGTCAAAGTGTTATTTTTGTTACATGAAAAGATACTAATAAAACTATATTTCGGTATTCCTCCTGTATATCTCTATATACATACCGACACCAACATTATATTTAGGTTATATATTTTTCCATGCGATTTTTTGATATGAACACTTTTTTAACGTTATAATTATTGATTTGTGCTATTTGGGTAAGTTACTCTAAAATCGAGTATCTTGAGAAGTATATAGTGCGATGTGAGATAAAACCACGGCGAATATCTCCTAAAAAACATGCGAGCTTGTCTGTAGAAGG
Organism: Pissodes strobi; assembly: GCA_016904865.1. Classification (NCBI taxonomy): domain Eukaryota; kingdom Metazoa; phylum Arthropoda; class Insecta; order Coleoptera; family Curculionidae; genus Pissodes; species Pissodes strobi. Next base: position 26,125 of record JAEQML010060938.1, on the reverse strand, counting down.
GATCAGTTATATGTGGAGCTATCCAAAAACTTTTTTGCTAGTTGGCTTAAAAAGTTGTAAAATAGTTTTTGAGGGGTACACATAAATTATCGCTCTGTACAGATAAACTCGCATGCTTCTAGGAGAAATTCCACCTGGATTTTTGTTGCAACTTCGCAATACTTTTGTAGCAAATGTGCCGAGCTTTTGTAGCAAACTCGCAGTGTTTTTAACAAATTTACAATACTTTTGTCGCGAATTCGCAATACGTTTGTTGCAAATTCGCAGTAATTCTGTCGCAAATTCGCAGTGCTTTATTAAATTTTATTTGGCACAAATTTGTGCCAATCATTTTGTTTTTTTTTATCCGAAACTTTCTTCTAAGTATTTTAGTTTTTACCTGAAAGATTCGTATAAACTGTTTTAGCTCAAGTTGCAACTTTTTTCTAGAAAATAAATCCCTGGGCAATGGCCCTGGTGATTTTACCCTACGGCTCCGCCCATACATAAATCTATTACAAAAATTAATAAAACGAAAAATAAGAGTAAGAATCTGTTTTGAATACGCGCCTGCGAAGCCCCGCTCCTATTAAAAAAAAGTCGCCATAAAATCAGTCCCGGTTTCTCGAATTAAAAGTTAATAAATTCCGCATATGCACACAGTATGTGCTCGAAATTTGCAACACACCCAACGTTTTGTTCCCCGGACCTATTGTCTGCCACAAAACTATTATAATAATTTAAATTTATCTTCCAAACATTTTTTATGAACGATGATGATGACTTCATCATCGGGCATTAAAATATTTCGGGTGGTCTATAACAATGTACGTTCGTCGGCAACACGAAAGAATGATGGGGCCAAATTGAAATTGTCGTTCAAGATCAACTACTTAATAATTCCGTGGTGTTAAGGCTTTTTTATTGCACCTTCCGTGCCGACGCGATTTGTATAACAATTGTATTTCGTCAGCTTAGGAAGGGAAGAATAAATTGCAAATTATTTTTGGGAATAGATAGCCAGGGTATAAACGTATACATACCTACGCTCCTTTCTGGGTTCTGCAAGTTTATAGCACTTACTTATTTGTCTTAATTCTATGAATTTCATACCTAGCGTATCTTTAATCGAAAACCATAAGTTACAAAGGGTCTAAGTGCCAAAAAGCGAATTAAAAGATAATTGAAAGAAAATGCTTTTTATGAAATAAGAATGATGTATGTTACCGAATATTGTTTTAGAGTAATTTTAATTTAACACAGTTTATACCGTACCCGAATGAGGGTATAAACTGTGGTACTAACTGTTCAAAAATAAACTTGAAAAGAAATAAAATAATGCAGAAAAATTAAAACAAAATGAAATATTCCTTGAAGGCAATACTCACTACATTACAAAAGGGTCTATGTGCAAAAGTAACTTCAGCTCAAATGGATCCCTGCGCAGATTCTATTTCAGCCATTCTCAGCTCTAGTTTGCTCTATTAAATTTGTATAAAAAACCAAGTGTTTAAGGGGAATGTAATCTAATATGTCTTCCAAATTTTTCAGTTTCTCTGCGGAAATCTTATTTTTGCACTGAAGTTGAGGGATTTCTATGTTTTTAATGTCATTTAAGCTTCTTTCTTTTCTTAACACATTACAAATGGTCCAGTCTTCCAAATCATTATAGTGTGGCGTGTCTCTGCTATAATTTTTTCTAGATCTTTCGGGATAAAGCAATTTTCATAATACCTCTCTGAAAACTATCATTTTCGACATCTCTGTAGAGCAAAGGAAGTAAGTCTTTCAGGTGCGCCCGAACGGGAATTGTTTTCCCGGTCCCTAATTTAAGGGAGCGAGAAAAGTTTTCCCGCTCTCTAATTTTAAGTGCTAAATTTGCAGTTATTTAGTCACAAAATAAGCATAAAGTATAATAAATTGGGTTAAAATTATACAGCGATGCAGTCTACAAAATTAATCTATAGTACATTTTAGCGTCAATAGTCTTAATTTTAAGTAAAATTATTTATTTATTCTGACCTTACTTGTCACAAATATGTCAAAATTAGCTGCCTATTCAATTACAACAAAGCATACAAACACATTTCCATAGCCACGCTTAATGAATATTAGGTATATACCTGTGTCTTGGAAGTTTGGCGTTTGCTTACATTTTAATACAAAATGTATTATGACATGATTTTGGATACGTAAAATTATAATAATTTTATGTTTATGTTGTGATTTCAGAGAGGTATTATGAAAAATATCGTTCATTACACGTCCAGAAACAGCTTTTCCTGTGCTTGCACGACTTCCGGTGTTCGGCTACGCTTAACACCAGAAAATGTCGTGCGCGCACCGGAAATGCCTAGTTTCCGGATTCGACTGGTAATGAAATATCGTCGGTGAGTAGAGAGCTATAGACGGACTCAATTCTCCCCCCTCCACTTTTTGCCCCCGCACCCCCCCTCCGGTGCCACTGGGATAGACCCCGCCCACTTGGCCTCGGGTGTATTCAACCTTGAATGACATTGAGCTAATTTGACCTTGAATGCCCTTGATATTTAACCTTGAATGCCCATGAGTTTTTTGTTGAAAGTCGAGCATATGACTTTGGGATTGCTCCAAGCGTGTACGACTTTGAACGTCCTTGGGGCTGTTTTGTGTTGTATTTAACCGTGAATGACTGAGCTAATTTGCCCGTGAATGTCCTTGGCATTTGACCTTGAATGACTTTGAATGTTTTGTTGGAGGTTGCGCGTATGATCTTGGGATTGCTCCAAGTGTGTATGACCTAGAACACCCTTTTAACTTTGTGTGCCCTTTAGGTAATTTGAAGCGGCAGCGACCTTGAGTGTCCTTGTGGATATTTGAAGATAGGACCCATGACCTTGAACGCTCTTGAGACTAAATATTGGGTATATATGTCGGTATGACGCAACATAACCTTGAGAAATATGTTCTGGGGGCTATATAAGATGCGATAATGTTGAAAACAGTCATAACTTTCTGACTAGTAAAGCACTGTGTTCAGTATTCTGAAGGTGTATTTATTAAAGGTACTACTACTTATTTCAAACAATAATGTCTCTCTCACAAGTAACAATTATCAAAATTAATGAGTGTTTTAACAAACCAGTGGAACAAATAGAATGTATACCTTTTTCCTCTCTAGATATTGGAAAGTGATATATTATAAAGAAACTACAATTAACAAATGGTCGTTATTACAACATTATTTGATAAAGAAAATCGCTGTGTTTTTAGTTCTTATTTACCGAAAAGGGGTGCTGAAATTATCAATAACTCTAACGAAAAACATAAATAAACCTATTTAGGACAAAGTGAACCCACATACTCCGGTCTTGTAAGGTTTTGATAATCTGGAATAATTACATTATCTTGGAACTGTAATAGTTGTAAAATTTTGATTACATTTTACTATAATGAACTATCAGAATGCTGACACGGTGTTTTCTTATTCACAGAGAGCAATATGGTCAATTTTGTAAATAATCAGAATTAAGTTTCATACATTAGAAGCTTAGCAGTACTGCTAAGCAATATACGTGAAGATGTTAGCGCATATTTGAGAGTGTGTTGACGATGGGTACGATGAAAAATATGTCAAGTACCTGAAGGATGCATTAAATTTTTGTATTGGTGCACACGTGTGTGAGAAGTTTGTTTGTGGTTACATTGACCTGCACACATTTTGCAGTCAAATGCTTGAGGAGGATTTGAAGCTATTGGTAATTGAAATCCCACAAATTCCCAAGGACCTTGTTGAGAAATATTGCCTTTATGAAGATGTAGAAGTTACATCAGTTTCATGGAACCCAAGCTTACAAGAGAAATATGTTCTACACGAAGATCCAGTGGCGCATCAAATATGGGCAAGAAGACAAGAAAATACATCATTTACCGCATTCTTGTAACTTTGTAAGACAAAACAAAACATTGTTTTAAGCATTGTTATAACATTGTAAGACAATTGTATATTAATATTTGCAACATTCTTGTAATTTTGTAATATATTGCATATTGTATTATCCGTGAGGTGCATGTGTTAAAGGTATTACTACATGATCGGCAAATTCATCTCAACCAGTTTAAATAGTATAATAAAATTCGCATTATCACACTTGTTGTTGTTGTTTTTTTATAATATAAGTACATCAGCTCTAGAAAAAGTATCTTAGTATGTTTAAAATGGCACCTGTTTAACAATTGATATATTTGGTCGTCAGCGAACCAGAGCAAGCTCGTGCTGAATGATGAATTATTTCAAAAAGGTGGCGATTACAATATGCGGGGGAAACGCTTAACTAAGGTATCCAATCCAAGTGTTACGGATGCAACCACGCAGCAATATATACACTGTAAAATTGATGAATTACATCAAACATTTGCTAATATAAAAAATAAAAATTTAATGATTACAATGAGGAAGGTTGTACAAGAACAAAGAAGTACTGATTTAACCATATAGCATTTGTATTTACTCACTTCTCTAGCTAGGATACTGCTATTTGTTTTCTTATACCTATTTAATTAGTCAGTTAAGGACATGCCACTTGACTTTATGTCCCCATTGAGATAATTTCAAGCGACATATTGACCTCGAATGCCATTGTGGATATTTGAAGATTGTACTCTCCAAGTGTGCATGACATTGAACGCTCTTGAGGCTGAATGATAGTTACATATTTCAATATGGCGTAACATAACTTTGAGAAATATGTTCTGGGCTGGGCGCTATATAAGAGGCATTAATGAAGAAAACAGTCATAACGTTTCTGACTAGTAAAGCACTGTTCAGTATTCTGATAGTCACATATTGTATTATCTGTGAGGTGCAGTTATTCAAGGTATTACTACTTGATTGGAAAATATATGCTGCAAATTCATCTCAACCAGTTTAAATAATAAAATTCTCATTATCACGCTTGTTGTTTTTTTTTTATAAGTACATCAGCTCTAGAAAAAATATCTTAGTATAAGTTTAAAATGGCACCTGTTTAACAACACAATTGATATGTTTGGTTGTCGGCGAACCAGAGCAAATTATGGATTAGCTTGGGTGCTACCATGCGCAGATTTCAAGCTTACTACCAGTCGCGACTATAATATTCAGCGGAAACATTTAACTAAGGTATCCGATCCAAGAAGTGTTACGAATGCAACCACGAAGCAATATGTAGACTGTAAAATTCATGAATTACATCAAACCTTTGCTAATCTAATCGTAAAATTGAAGAATTATGTAACCCAAACATTTGTTAATATAATAAATAAAGATGGAATGATTACAATGAGAAAGGTTGTACAATACCAAAGAAGTAGTAGCATTTGTATTTACTCACTTCTGTAGCTAGGATAATGCTATTTCTTATATTTAATTAACTTCAATGGATACATAGATCTATGAATAACTCATGATTTATTAATCTGATGTCCATTCTTTATATCACATTTAAACTATATCTCATTGCATTATGTTTGTGTCATTGCTTCAGTAAATGCCCTGGATTGTATTCTCATCCTGATGTAATTGATTCCAGTATACCCTGAAATTGAACAGATGAATTAAAAATTGGTTGAGGTGCATATTCACAAATTAGGAGTACACCTGTGGCATATTTACAAAAATTGACTACACTACTTAAATAGATAGTATCTCACCTTATTTGTTATTTCAACCTCTTGGTTCAGCCAAGGAACTCATTGTTTTGTGAAAGTTAATAGTCTAGCGGGTAATTCATACCTCGTGGATTGGATAATAATTACTTTCGTGGACTACAGGACCTAAAAACATTAAATTGTTGATTAGATGATACATTAATTCTTTTATGAAATCAAATGAAATATATCTTTATTAAATAGGTACACCTAATATACAAATGAAACGGAAAATATTAATTAAGTACTGAACTAACCTATTTAATACAAAAGAATACACACAAAATTCGTTAAGTATTCCTACAATAATATCTTAGTTCCTAGATTATATGAAAGTCTTAAGCCTATTTTTAAATTGCTGAACTGAGGGCGATTCTTTAATATCTAATGGAAGAAGGTTGAATTCATGAAATCCCTTAAAAAACAAAGAGTTCATTGTGTTTCTAAAATTAGTCCTGGAAATAAACACATTATTATTATTTCTTGTTGGGTACTCATGTTCGTGAGTATTGTAAATTGAATATATTCTTTAAAATAAGGAGGTGCCAAATCATTTAAAATTTTGTATATAAATACCATAGTAAGAGTATATAATCGTCTATTAACAGAAACCCAATTTAAAGTATTAAGCATAAGTGATATAGGTGTTAGTCGGCGTGCTTTTAATATAACTCTCATACCCCGATTCTGAAGCTTCTGCAGCCCACTAATTTGGTTTAAGTTAAATAAATACAATACAGATGCACAGAAGTCAAAATGAACAATAGTGTTATAAACCATTATTTTTGATTGATAGGATAAATTGGCTGATATTCGGCTAAAAAAGAATAATTTCTTGACAATTTTCCTCTCAACGTAATCACAATGGACATTAAAGTTAAGCTAAATATTTGATGCATGTCACAAGTTCAATCTTTCTATTGTTGACAAATAAGGTTATAATAAATGAATTAACATTTCATAACCTATAATTATAATATACCACATACCTGTGTGCTCTTTGGTGAATTCTCTTCTATTTACAATTTCGTACATGGAATTATCATTTAATTTCTTTATTTAATTAAGCGGTAGATAATCAGGGACTTGATTATAGTTTTCATTTGTGTCATTGTGTCAGAAATGAGCTGTGATGTGAGTGAAGCTATTAGTAATATTTTCTTTTTTTAATCTTTGGCTGGAAGTAATCGAGTTAAGTTTTGGGCGATTTCGCTTGACTAGAGCTCGGTTCGTTGCACAAGACGCGTGCGACGGTGTAATTTTGAATCACTCGATAGTAGATCAGTTGATTATCACTTCCACTTGGCCTTGCTCCAAGCGTGTATTACCTTGAAAGCCCTTGGGACTGGCCAGGTGTCTTTTACCTTGAATGACATTGAGATAATTTGATCTTGGATGCCGTTTGTTGACGGTTGCGCACAAAGACATTTAAATATTTTTGGTTGCGCATATGGACTTGGGATCGCTACAGGTTTGCATGACCTTGCACACCCTTGGGACTGGTGTCTTTTACCTTGAATGGCACTGAGATAGTTTGATCTTGAATGCCCTTGAGTAATGAGTTTTTGTTGACGGTTGTGCATATGACCTTGTGATTGCTCCAAGTTTACATGATCTTGAACGCTCTTGGGACTGCTTGCAGAGGTTATTGTTCAAGATGTTTGAAAGTCAGTTAAGGACATGCAACTTGAATTTATGCGCCCTTGAGATAATTTCAAGCCATCGACCTCGAATGCCATTGTGCATTGTGGATATGGGATATTTAAATATCGTCTGCCTCTGTGATCGTACTTAACAAATGTTTTATTTGTTTTGGGAAAAGTGTTATTGTAACATTGTTTGATAAAGAAAATTGCTGTTTTTAGTTCTTATTTACCGAAAAGAGGCGTTGGAATTATTATCGAAGAAATTGTATGCGAAATACCTACCTGAAGAATGCATTAAATTTATGTATCGGGCACACGTGTGCAACAAATTTGTTTATGGATATATTGTCCTGGACGTATTTTGCAGTTAAATGCTTGAGGAGGATTTGAAGCTTATGGTAATTGAAATCCCGCAAATTCTCAAAGACCTTGTTCATAAATAGTGCCTTTATGAAGATCTAGAAGTTACATCAGTTTGATGGAACTCAAGCTTACAAGACTCTTCGAGAGAAATATGCTCTACACAAGGATCCAGTGGCAGCATCAAAATGCGCAAGAAAACACGTTATTTACAATATTCTTGTAACTTTGTAAGGCAAAACAGAACATTGTTTTTGACAGTCTTATAACATTGTAAGACAATTGTATATTTGCAACATTCCTACGATATAGTAGAAGTGTGTGATTTTAGTATATATTTAAATGGTTGCTCCAGTAACGCAGCTTCTATGTTATTTTTAAACCAGTAGATGTGTAATGTGTATGATGTAAACAAAGTTATCACTAAAATGAAGAATAAAAAACTGAAGATGTTTATGGCGTTAGTGCTTTTTGTGTTAAAAAAGTGGCGGATTATATTTGCGATCCACTAGTTGATATTGTAAATTCATGCTTTGAGAGTGGAAGTTTTCCCCAGGCATTAAACCTTGCTAAAATATGTCCGATTAACAAAAGAGGAGACAAGCGAGATTGCCTGAGAGTTTTTGTCCTGTATCTGTTTTGCCAATATTCTCAAAAATAATATAATCCCTTATCAGTTGGTATCTTTTCTTTGACGACCATATTATTATAATACCAAGTCAGTATGGCTTCACAAAGGATCTTTCTACAACAGATGCAATTTTAATTATGTCTGTCATGGAAGACAGAAAAGTGTTTCTTGCTGTTTTTACAGATTTGAGTGTTGCATTTGACTGTGTCGGTAGATGTATTCTGCTTAGCGAGTTACTGTTTTATGGTGTTAGAGGTAAAGCTTTAGAACTGTTATGATCATATTTGTCTGCACGGTCACAGGTGGTATGTTTTAGAAAAGATGATATAATTTCAAATGTGATATATGCCGATGATGCAACATTTGGAACAAGAATTGGAAGAGGGATGATCTGGAGCAGATACTTGGGGGCATTCTGTCAATGGCTCGAAATTGGTTTATACCAAATAAAATTGTGCTAAATGAGGGTAAAACAAAGAGCATAGTTAGGTTCTTGGGTGTCCATATGGATGATAATCTCTTATCGAGTGAACATGTAAATACTTTGTGCTGTAAATTATGTCAAAAGTTGTATGCAATAAGAAAAATAAGATCAAGTGTTATTCAAACAGCCGCTGTTAGGACATATTATGGTTTGTTTGATTCAACGTTGGTCTCTAGCAGCAAATACTAATCTTGAAGAAGTTTTTTTGAGTTCAAGAATCCGTCATTAGATCAATCATCTATGTTAGACCAGATATTTCTTGTAGACCATATTTCAAAACACTTAAAATATTACCACTCTATGCTTTGATTATGTTTTAAGACTAACATATGTTAAACAAAATATTGCTAAATATGTTGTGGCAGCAGATGTGCACTACCACAATACTAGAGGTAGAAATAACTATGTTTTAAATCAGTCTAGATTAAGCAGAAACTGTACAAATGAGGAATTAACACTGTATAATGCTTTACCAGAGGATACCAAAAATTTAACTTTAAGACTGTTCAAATGAAAAATGTATAAGCTCTTGTCTGGGAATCCTCTATACTCCCTTGATGAATACCACCATTTTATAATAAGAGACGTAAAATGATACTACACTCTGGTCGGACAGAACTGAGATATATTTTTTAGCTTTCTATGTGCTTATTGTATAATATTAGTGCTTATTAGTCAGTGTTGGCATTATTGGATATTTCATAGTATCTGATTATCCATTGTCTATTATAATTTGTATTCCTGAAGACCAATAGTGAAAATTCTTTATTAAATTACAACATGTGATTACTATACAAAAAGCTAAATTGTACATTGCCCTTATTCTCGTTATGTGAAGTATCCAGTTGTTCGTTTAAGGTAGTCTCCAATCTGTAGTCTGCAAATACAAATTTAATATCTGACTCGGAGACCAAATGGATCTCCCTCCACTGCCACAGCACCAATAATGTTAATTATTTGCTCCTCATCCTTGGTTAATGCGAGATCTATGTGTAGCCCCCATCCAGTTTCCTGCCTATAATTCCTAATGGCCGTATTTTTCTTTTTAGCAACGGATTCGAGATCTTGCCACCCCTAAAAAAATAAGATTAAATCATTATTAATAAAATTTGTTTACTCCCTATTTTGTGTATATTTTTGTTAGGTTTTAAAATAGTTGTGGCTTTTTGAGCACATGTTCATGTTACTTTTGTGTATTTTTTTAGGTTTTAAAATACTTGTGGCTTTTTGAGCACATGTTCATGTTACTTAAACTTAATTAACATTATTTACCATCCTATATTATGTAATGCTCGATTAAATATTACGTTTCTAAAAAAAATATTGGATAAGTAACCATAATTCGGTAGTAAAAACGTATAAGTTAGATGTAGCCTGTTTCGTCAATAGAAAAATAGTAGTTCTTGACAATAAAGTTCTTACCTTGTGCCACTGCTTCCACTCTTTCCTACCAAAGCCATTAAGGAGCAGTCAATTCAATCCACATTTGTTGGGCAGTTTTAAATGTAAAGGTGTTACTGAATTTCCAACATTTTAGTTCAGGATGCTCCTCCATGAAACCATAATTGTTTACTTGGGATTATAAGTATATACAAAAGAACTTATAGCGGTAAAATACACAAGAGATACTTCACTTCTCTTCTATAACGACTACAAGCACAATTAACAACATAGATAAATATTAAGGGGGAATAACAACCCCAAACCGCATGAAAAGGAATGTTTTACTGTTTATATTTATGCTTATTGTTTATCTCACACACGTATAATATGGTTTATCTGATGTTTAAAATGTCAAAGATTCTTCTTCGCTTTGTATCGATCGAAATGGCCATTACATTACCAAATACATGAATTTGTGGTGTTGCCAGCAAAAGTGATATACGAAAATATTTCCGAAGGGTGTATAAAAATACGCTTTTCGGTTCGTACACGAGAAAATTCGCATAGTTTCAAAAATCAGACCCCAGGTATAGTGGCACCAAACTTTATTGAATAAAGCTTTTAACAAAATAATAAATCATCAATATCGATGAGTCATGTTGGCCAGTTTGAAACGTTCATCATAAAACTCTACTAACTTTAGGCTTAGATACAGGTCTAGTGGCACTTCCCGTAGCGAGCGGAGGGCCATGCGTGAAATATTTCTTTAATGATAAAAATATTTGGATTAAGAGCCGTATTATCGCGGATATACTGCAGCTTGCATGTGTTTCCGCGAATTCCACCATTCAAAACATACCTATTAGGTTTGTTCTAGCAGCGATTTCAAACCGAAGCCAAACCATCCGGAGTTTTCACATTGCAATATAAGCGATCCGATCCAAGAAGTATTACGGATGCAACCACGAAGCAATATGAAGACTGTAAAATTCATGAATTACATCAAATCTTTGCTAATATAATCGTAAAATTGAAGAATTATGTCAAACATTTGCTAATATAATAAATAAAGATGTAATGATTATATTGAGGAAGGTTGTACAAGACCAAAGAAGTGACGCGCAATCGCGAGAAACGGAATGGCGTCACTTTCGATTTATTTCGTTCTTGTTCTTGTTAACGGCTTTGCTGCATTCGATTTATTTTGAATTTTGGCAACTTGAGGAGGTTACGTTACGTGTTTCTGTTCCTGAATGTATTAAAATGTCCACGCCCACTAGAAAAAAAATTCAACACCTCTTTGAATGGTATTTGTACTAATAAAGACGTCAAGACAATATGGCAGTGCAACTGGTGAGGACCAGAATATATTAATGTTTTCCATTGAAAAACCTGCAAAATAGTATAAAATACACGTTTTAATAGACAAGCAAGCGGGTCGTTTCATAATTTCGTGCTGATGCGATAAAATATGGTCTTTTAAAACTAGTATCTTAATATACTATTCTAATTTCTGCATAAAACAAAAGCAGTGCTTGTTATCTCTTACGGACCCAAACAACTTTCCTAGACCTTCATAAAAATTAAAAACATAAAAATACACGCACATCTGGCACACCAATAATGGCTATCAGCCTTCAGTACAAGTACAAAGCAAAGTTGCCGGTCCTTTTATATTTTTATGACCATTGACCATCCACTAGACAAAACAAACATCTGCCGATATTGTCGTTCAACTTTCCTTAGAATATGAGCTGGTAAATGGGTATATGATATAAAGTAACAGATAGCAGGTATTTTATATATCAGTGAACGGGTATTAGGTAAATACCAGTTACTTAGTAACGGGTAGATATTTCTTTTAAAACTGGGCCTTACACCACTAATTTTAACTTTTTCTCGTGTCGCTGCGGCAAGTGTTGTTGTGAAAGCTATATTTGTTTGGGATTTCCTGTACCCTTGGGACTGGTGTCTTTTACCTTGAATGACACTGAGATAGTTTGATCTTGAATGCCCTTGAGTAATGAGTTTTTGTTGACTTCAAAATAAATCGAATGCAGCAAAGCCGTTAACAAGAACAAGAACGAAATAAATCGAAAGTGACGCCATTCCGTTTCTCGCGATTGCGCGTCACTTCTTTGGTCTTGTACAACCTATTATAACCTATATTTAAATGCAATTTACACCTGCATTATTAAATTATATCAAACCGAATACATGTTTCAATTCATCTCACCACCCTATATTAATATAGTTAATTAAAAGTGGTTAATTAATAATGTAATACCACACCTTTCTTTATGGTTTTAAGCAATAATAAAAACACTTGTTTATCCCGACCGTATGGTTTTTACTTGGTCTGTACAAAGAGTATTAGCACAAGCATTTTATAGTCTTTTATTATAAAATGGCACAAGTCTTGAAAACAATGTATTTATTTAGTTATTTTTGAGCGTTTGTAATAAAACATCGTATGAGATAAATAAAAATGTTGACACTTGGTACAGAGAAATAAATACAAAAAAATTATAAATCATCATATTCTAAAAACCTTAAATAAGCATGTAACAGCAAATAAAAGCGACAATAAATCCAACTTTTTATATAAATGAAAAAATATTCACAGATAAAAATTACAGGCAATGTTTTAAATTTGAGAAAATTTTTGACATTTTCTTCGCTTGGATGTATTTTCTAATACATCGTTTTTGGCTTTAGAATAGTTATTTAGAAGAATGTTCGAAAATGTACCGATGCTTCGTTTCGATAGACTTCGATAGACCGAACTTGCACAGTCACATTCAGGTTCTTCGGTTAAGTTGAAGCCTGAATGTTCTAATTTCCTCAGTGCTAATTCTATAAGGATTCGCTTATGAGATTTGAAACTCAAAAACTGTGCTTCGAATCTATCAGAAATAAGTACTTTAAACAAAGAATACGCATTTATTATAATATCATTAAAAAACTGTTTGGCGTATTTAAGCCCGTCTCGATCTAGCAATTTGATATAATTATTTACAGTATCGGAAACATCCAATTCGAAATCTTTTTCAGATGTCATAAAGAAGAAACAAGGCTTACAAGTTCCTTTAATATAATGTACTATGTACCCAGTGATCAGATATCTCGCTTTCATTTCCAAAAATGGATTCACCCAATTTATCGCAAATCTCAGAAATATCATTTTCTTCTGATTCTGTTATTTGGGAAGTGTTTAAGAAATCATTTAGTAAAAAAGTTCCCTTTGAATTAGACGATAAATTGATTAAACTCAAAATTTTCTTTCGGTTTCCAAAATTTGTGATAACGAAACATGATAGATAGCATCACTCATTTGATGATACTGTCCAAAATGAGCTTCCAAATCATCTGTCTGAAATTTTCCGAAAATTACATATTCAAAACCTGTCTTCCAAATTAAAATTTGACAGTAAAATTAACGTTTTAGTGGTATGAGTAAATGAAAATTAGGTCTCTCTAGTAAGTTTTCCTTTTCGTTTATTTTTCTTTTTATATCTCAACCTGGTATCTCTAATGCGTCCCATTTATCTAACCAGTCAACTATAGCCTCTAAAAAAAGTAAGCTTCTTTGGGAAATTTAAAGATGTTGACGGAATTTCCACATGATTGTGGAAATTAATGATGCCAGTAGGTTGCACACATGCAAACATTGACAGGAATTACTGACATACAGAAAAAAAATATATATATATATATTAAAAAAAAAACTATAAAAAAAACTACTTACTCGTTTGCCGCGACACGACGGCGGCGGCGACGCTTCGGCGGGCTCGCGCTGGGCCACTGTTCATACGTCAGAGCGGTGGAGGGGATACAGTTCCAGGGTCGTTAGTTATCGAAGGCTCCGACCTTAGGCTCCGACTGAACTCGGTATTTTAATCTCTGAAGATGATTCGTGAAATCGAAAGTGAAAACGTCGGCGTCGGTAGTAATACTCATTCGACACAAGTTTAATTCGAGGAACTTATCCTATGGATTATTTTCTCTGCTCATTTTCCAGCTAAGCCTTTCATTGTGCCTCCTTTTAAACGAGCTAAAAGGACCCCGCACATTTCTTATGAAAATGGCTTTCGGCGATATTTTCTGAAAATTTGATATAATGCAGTTCTCGATGTCTTGATTAAAAGTTCTCATGGGCACAACTCAATCCTATGACCAGTTTTCAAGTTTCAAGTCTTCAAAGTTGGCTTTTTTGGACCTTTGAGATTGATATAATTTTTAACATAATTGTTTATATTTCCTTTACTAGTAAATATAAATTAACAAAATATATTCTGGGTTTTAGGTCTTATGGTATCTTCTTAAAATGTGGCACAAAGGTTTGTACAGGGTCTTACCTAAACTAGTGGCGGCAAAGAAATATCAATTTAGAGAAAATCGCTAATAACCAAATACAAGCAATCATGCAGAATAAAAAAACCAACGGCTAGATTTCGTTTAATTTTTAATATACTATCACCAAAAGCAAATTAAACAATTCATACTATAGTTTTAGATCGAAAATGTTATACCGGGTGTTCATTTTATGTCGGTTGTCTTCGCGTTGGAATATTTGACTTTTGAACTAGGTATACTTACTACTCGATAGGTACCATTCGAGAGAAAATATTCCCAAACTAATTAATAGTAAGTACTATTTTGGTAACGACATATTTTAATTTTTAAATCTCCCGCAAGAGGGCGATTTCATAGTCTTTATGGGGACAAACGGTACATATTATAATATTTGTAATATAAAATTATAGAAATATTACAGGTATATTTTATTTTTTACACTGTAGATTATATTTAGTTTAAGGTAGGAATAAAATTATAACGTCATGTGCCTAAAATTAGGCACATGGAGATTTTGAAAAGTTATCCGATTTTATTCATATGTTTTTGACTGGATATAAAATGTGAGGTAAAATTAAGAAAATACTATGTGGGGTCATACTGCTAGGGGAGTTGTGTCCGACCAATACGTTTCATTGACTTATTTCTGGGATGCGCTACTGCTTAATCAATGATATTTTTTCCTACAATGGTACTGTCATGCATTAACGTGTTAACCATAATAATTGATTTTATGAACATGTGTACATGACATAAAAATAACCCGGCATAAAATAATCGTTTTTACACATCATATGAAAAATGCCAGCAGACTTAAAAAACTAATAAAATTAACAATAATTTTCTTCATTGCATAAACAATCGATGCTACTATGTATAAAGTAAAGAGTAGGAAAAATTGATTGCTGGTTGTAGAGTAGACAAGACAACACAAAAAATACAATCTACCGATTTCCGGCATCTAAGACTATATCACAGCTTATACCGTACCGAATCAGTTATTTAACTCTACGTCGGCTCCTTTGATGTCGATGAAGCCAGATTTGACTTTTTCATGCTTTCCTCATTTTTCGCGCATGCCCTTCATACATTAAAAATGTTAGGTTTTAATGGCCAGCTGGAACTCAACAGAGACGGACTGGATTTAATTTAGTTTACATTTTTAGTAAACTAAATTAAACATGATATGTAAGTGAAATTGATAAAAAAAAGGTAAACGTGATCAAGAATGATCAGTCATTTATACATAACACCATATTCATGGGTGTTTATAAGTGTAAATAAATATATAGATATTTTGATACGAACATAGAATATCAATTTTCCGTGCCGTGGATGCCGAGGATCCTTATTTTGCGCTCTAGCGCGAACATGGAAAAGAAAATTCTCACTTTTTCCGTCTAGCGTGCTATGAATGTTCATGGAAACCGAAGATAAATAAATGACAGTCGTACGTTTGTTAGTTTGTTGCTGGCACTCCTGTTCTAACAACGCCACCTAGACAGAAGGTGGCGTTGGTTCTAATATGCCTGAACCTCGAACATAATTATGTCAAACTGACTGTCATTTGTAAATTTCAGAATAAGTATAGAGGAAAATTTGCATTTAATTTTAAAAAAATGCGGCTGTAGAAAAAGTTCTGTGTGTTTTTCGAGCGCAAAGTAAGATTGCCGTTTTCGAAAGATTACTACGGGCAGAAATTTTATCAAAAATGTGATCGCCTCAAACGGCCTCAATAAATTGATATTTCGTAACTCGAAGCCATTTAGTTAGTATAGTTGTAGGTATGTGACATTGTTCACTACTTATTTCTAATTAAATTTACATACAACCTTTGTAATATTAGTGTGACGGTTCTAAATTGGTTGCCTTTATTATGGGATGCTAAGAGGCTAGACAAAACTACAATTTATGTCTCAAGTTTAAAAAGTTAAACTTCCTGCTGAAGGGAGCCAAACAATTATCGACGTAGAATATTAATTTATCAAGCAATGTGATATGAATTAACTATACTTTAATCTCAATACTTAATGTAAACATCTACTTACAACCTTTCATCTTTCGGAAAACTAAAATATCCTGAAGCTGGATTGGCTTTCTTACCCTTTGCAGACATAACAACGTACGACCATGGTTAACAATGAAAACACTTTAATGATTAAATGTCCAAAAAGTTAACACACTTAAATAAATAAATAATCGAGCACAAATATAATAACGCGCAAACAATCCAATCTAAGAACGTAACCTGCTGGTTCTTGTCAAAAAATCGAGAGTCCAACGCTGTGCGGTGTGTTCAGTTTCCGACTCAACCAGGTGCGGCATCTGTTTATGTCTCTTCGATTCGGCAAACTGTTGTAATAGAAAAAGATAACACTACATTGAACACCAGACCGGTACCGTTATTCATAAATAAACGAAGTCACCCTCATATAATTCGGCCTGTGGCAGACGCCTAGAATATGAGGAAAATGCTCCTATTGGTTGGATTTTATTGCTTCAAAACACGAGGAGAGTTAAATAACTGATTCGGGTACGGTATAAGCTGTGACTATATCTAGTAATGCAGTAGATGGATAGCGAATTTGTTCTTGGTGCCTTGAGTATCCCATATAGTGTTCTGACACCAGATCGGCAGGTGCAATAATAGCTTGTAATAGGATCGTGATCTTCGTTATTAAATGCTATCCATAAATGGTATCGGGTTGAATTTCTATGTCGAGAATAAATTCGTAAATGAACCAGTTGTGGATCGTCAATTAATATATTAATTTGAAAGTCATTGTGTTCTCCTTCTCTTTGCACTGTGTCTTGAATATATGAAGGCGCCAGATTTATTTGATATGCACCATTTGTTAGATTTTGTAAATACTCTATAGTAAGACGTGGAAAATTGGAAAGTTCTTCAATATTGATAGGGTTCCATGCAGCATGCCTGCGTTGCCAATGCTCCCGTTCAATGCGAATTTGCAAATTATTAACTTGTGACATTTGCAACATAATATTTGCAAACTCAGCATTAGCATCAGGCATACTAATGGGCCCATGATATTTATTTATAATGGCTCCTGCAATTTTTAAAAAGTGTTTAAAATTAACAGCATGGTGAAATGAGGGAGTTTTGGAAAAAAATTGGAACATGGTTTTTAAATGACCATTTCGAGCCTCAACTATCCATCTTGTTTTTGTAACTAGGCGTGACTCATTTGCCTCTTCAGTGGTAAGTTGTTGTTATCCCCTTGGTAACAGAGGTGGCACTCTGTGGTCTATTCCTAGTTCATTTAAAAGTGGAATAACATCCCTATAGCCCCTATCTACCACCATTGTGAAACCAAGCTCTTAAACCAACTATATCTCTTTCGAACTCTACTTAAAATAGCAGCATCATTATTTTGACTGTCAGAAAAATATGGTCCCTGGATATCTTAATATAACCATCTGGTGCAACGATTAAAGTGGGATTCAACAAATGTGTGCCTTTGTGAATACAATAAGACTGGCGAAGTACCCTTAAGCCTTAAGTTACTGCTCTTCTCAATGGGGCTGTAAGTTCCGTCTACATAAGTAATTGAGGGGCGATTTTTCAAAACTGCACATCTACAAATTTGGCCGAAACGAGTTAGGCACGACATCTTGTATTTAATATAAAGATGCATCGAATACAGTAAAGAAATTTTGCCAAAACTAAACATCTACTATGATAATTAAATGGCAAAACTGCAGAATTTTGTCAAAAGTGTACATCTACAATCTATAAGATTTCACAAAACTAGCTATCTACTTTATCAGACAATTAAAGCATAAATTCTACATATTTACCATTATTTTTAAATCATTTTCAAGTAGTGTTACAAGTGATAGACGTACGCGTCGCATGTCGTTGCAATATTTTTTAAAATGGCCGATTATGAAACCCCAGTATTATGTGCGGAGGGCGGACGTAAGGCAAGAAAAACGCCGCGAACTAATCATAAGAAAACGTATTCCGATAATGGTCAGTTACCAACCATCTCTTGTACTCATGGACTAAGTTTGAATTCCGATAAGGAGCACAAACGCACCATGTGTTAAGTAGCTGATTTATCTCATGACGATATGGTGCATTTTCGAGATCGTCTTTACTCGAATAAAACAAAGATTCTTCAGGATAATTTTTTATTAAAATATATGAAGGCCAAAGTTAGACGAACTGTGAAAGAACCAAAAAATCAAAGGCGTGTAACAAGATACTTCATTTGGATGGCGGGAGGCAAAGTAGTTCCGGTTTGTACAGCTACATTCCAAAGTATTTTGGGCATATCACGAGCTCGATTACAGCGCTTAGCAAAGAATCATGTGATAACTTGGGATTTGTGTTTATTTATGTCAAAAGCGTAACGCCACATATTTTGTAAAAGAAAAATGTGCCTAAAAATTATTTTTTAAATTATTTTAAAAACTGTTTGCATTCAAATGTTTAATTAAGTAGGAGTAGTTGTCAAGTTTTGAAAAAATCTGTAAAAACTGTTATTTTTTTTCTGACATTTTGTTGGTTAAAATTACGAAAAATCTTGGGATTTGTGTTTATTTATGACAAAAGTGTAACGCCACATATTTTGTAAAAGAAAAATGTGCCAATTAAAGATTACAAACAATTAAAAGTGTTTCCTGTAAAAACATGAAATTGTACATGTTCAGTTTTGAAAAAACGCCCCTTGCTCTTGGTATTTCTGGATTAGGGTTGTAAAGTTGATTGGAGAAGTCTGTAACATGTCTGTTAATATATTCTTGTCTACCGATAGCCTCAAATCCTATATTTTGTGGTACAATATTTTCAGAAAGACTTAGTCGCACATAAAAAGGATAGTAAGTTCTTTTTGCTTATTGACCTAAAAAAAATACATAACATTGACAGAGAATCGCTTTTACATAGGTAACGATTAGGTAAGTTACAAAATAAGTAATAAAGAAAACGTGATGTGTGCAATTTTTTAATGAATATTTTGAGATATAGCAAGCTAGCTCCAAACCTTAAATACCGATGAGTACTTTAAAAAAATAACTTTAAATCTACCTACAGGAGGAATTTTTTATTTTTTTTTTATGTCATGCTGGTTCATAATTTAGTTTCATTGGCTCAGCTTTCTTTTAGCTGAAATGGGTTATGTAAAATCTGTGTTTTTGTTTGTTTATAAAAGGTCTGTCTGAACATAGAAACACAAATTATTTTTTTCGGAAATGCGTCATTTCCGTTGTTCAGACTTTAGATTAGCTGAAATCGGTTACATAAAAATTAGTTTTTGTTTAATGTTCTAGACATTTATTCAGAGCCCAGGAATCAATTTTTTTTCCGGAAATGCATCATTTCTTTTTTTTTTATTTTTTTCAATTTTTTTTTTAGTTTAGAATAGCTAAAATCGGTTACACAAAAACTAGTTTTAACTTAGTAATTGAGACATTTATTCTAATCGCAGAACCTAATAACTTTTCTCCGGAAATGCGTCATTTTCGTTTTTCAAGAAAATTTAATTTAATTTAAATAACTTTAATTTAAAGTAAACTAATTGTGCAATTTGAGTCAGGTTGTATTATCGTAAGTGCGCAAAGAGCGCTTATTTAATTTTGCAATTTGGAGTTTGGGTTAGTTTGAGTTACGGTAAGCGCACGAAGCGAGCTTGTTTAGCTTTGTAATTTGGGTTAGTTTGGGTTAGCTTGGATTAGTTTGGGTTAGGTTGGGTTAGTTTGGATTAGCTTAAGGTTAGT
The DNA here is from genome assembly GCA_016904865.1 of Pissodes strobi. NCBI lineage: Eukaryota > Metazoa > Arthropoda > Insecta > Coleoptera > Curculionidae > Pissodes > Pissodes strobi. The sequence goes on along the minus strand of JAEQML010060938.1, from coordinate 5,877 downwards.
TTGGGTTAGCTTGGGTTAGTTTGGGTTAGTTTGTCTTAGTCCTCCCAAAAACTTTACCGATAAAAGAAAATATGCCCATACAAACCCTGAAGATACTCCAAGGCAACGTAAATCGGAGAATAGTGTCCGAAAACCTAGCGCAAGCCTACTCTTATAAGACAGCTTGTGATTTTCTATGCTTGCAAGAGCCAAACAAAAAAAGATCAACTGGAACAGGTACTTTCGCGTCCAAGGGAGATGAAAAGAATTGCGCAATTATAAGAAGCTCCCAAAACTCTCTCCCCGTGCATAACTACGTGAAATCAAAAAATTTCGTTTATATAGAACTGGCCGCTGCAGACCTGTACTCAGTTTATATACCCCCTAGCTATACTATGCAACAATTTGAAGAAGCTGTAGACACGCTATTTGTTCATGTGCAGCAACATCTGTTAAATAGCAAAAAACCACTTGTGATATGCGGGGACTTTAACGCAAAAAACGTACTATGGGGAGGAAATGTAACGGACCGAAGAGGAGAAATCTTGAATAACCTGACGACGTCCCTAAACCTCGTTTGTCTCAATGACCGAAAATATCCTACACTAGTTAGACCCAATGGGGTTTCATACATAGATCTCACTTTCGTTTCGGAAGAGGTAATTAAATCAGATTACAAATGGGAAGTACTCAAAGAAGAAGAAAGCCTCAGTGACCATCACTTTATATCAATTGACATCCGGGTTAAAGAGAAACTAAAAAGAAGCACCTGTAAAATAATAAAAAGACTAGACCAAACGGACTTTAAAAAAAAAATTACTTACCTTGCTAACAATGAAAACTCTGAAAACATAGATAATCAAATAAAACAAATAAAAAATACTTACCAGTTATCACGGCGCATCCTCCGAGCAGATCACCAATTTAAGATGCCCTACTGGTGGACGGACGAAATCCAGCGGGAGATAGCAGACGTAAAAAGAAAAAGAAGAACATTACAAAGGGAAACAAGGGACCAAGCTAGACGAGAACAATTAACGGAAATATATAAAACATCAAGAAAGGCTCTGTGTCGACAAATAAGGAAACAAAAAAAAGAGAAATGGAAGGAATTATGTCAAGCTCTAGACCAAGACATATTTGGCCAAGCCTATCAAATCGTGAAAGCTCAATTAAACGCTGTGGGCCCAAGGCTGTTCCTCAAAAGAGAGGAAAAGGTGCGGATCTTCCATGAGCTCTTCACTACGGCAGCGCAAAATCAACTACCAATAATCCATCTAGAGTCAAATGGACCAGACGTCACCCTAGAAGAAATTACAAAGGCAATAGCAAGAATCAAGGTAGGAAAAGCCCCTGGACTAGATGAGATGCTGCCTGCCGACGCGAAACTCATTCTCCTAAATGATACGGAGTATTTTAGACGCCTTTTTTCAAAATGCCTAAGCACGGGCTACTTCCCCTTGGAATGGAAGAAGTCAAAACTGATACTCCTAGAAAAACCGAGTAAGCCTGGAGATACCGAGAAGAAGTACAGACCGATTGCTCTGTTGGATGTCCTAGGCAAATTTCTGGAACAAATTATAACATCCAGGCTCCACGAAGAACTACTCAGAACGGGTGGCCTAAATGAAAATCAATACGGCTTTCGTAAGCATAAATCGACAGTTGACGCCATTCAAAAAGTAGTAGATATAGTGCAGCAAAATAAAAATGAAATAGTGACGATTATATGCATTGACGTTAAAAACGCTTTCAACACCGCAAACTGGTCGCTTATAATAGAAAATCTCAAGGCCAGAAATATTTCAGACTACCTAATAAAAATCATTATCTCCTACTTCACAGATAGGTTCGTCTCAGTGGACAAGGACTCGGAATTCAGGGTCGAGGGGGGAGTCCCACAGGGATCTGTACTGGGCCCTACCCTGTGGAACGTATTATACGACGACGTAATGATGATAAGGATACCGGGAGTCACAATAATCTGTTATGCTGACGACATCATAGTAATTGTTACTGCTACGACAATCTTAGAATCCATTGAAAGAGGCAATGCAGCTCTTTATGCAATAAATTCGTGGATGGATGAGAACAAGCTTCAGGTGGCGCCAGATAAAACAAACTGTTTAGTGTTTGGATGGAGTTATAAAAACAGGAGGCAGATTGTCTTCAATTTCAACTCGAATATTATTGTACCTCAAAAGACCCTAAAATATCTGGGTGTTACGCTTGACTATAACCTGCTGTTTACTCCACACATCAACGAGATTCTGAACAAGGCCAACAATATTCACCGAGCCTTCGAAGCTATTCTTCCGAACATAGGAGGTCCTTCCAGTATTAGAAGAAGAGTCGCTGCCTTGACCTTCCAGTCCGTAATCCTGTATGCAGCACCAATCTGGAGTAAAGGCGCAGATATTAAAAGGAACGCTGCCAAACTTATTTCCTACCAACGAAAAGTTGCCCTTAGATGCATAAGCGCATATCACACAGTTTCGGCCGACGCAGCTGTTCTACTGGCGGGATTGGTGCCAATCGTCAGTCTCATAAAAGAACGAACGAGAATATATAGGAGAAGAAAAGGCATGGGAGAGGAAATAAACGAGGAGGACACTGCAAAAATCCAAAAAGAAGAGAGAAACATCACTATGGAAATGTGGCAAGAAGAATGGCGAACAACACAAAACACTGCGGCATGGTCCAGAAGGCTAATACGGGATATTAATATGTGGATGGAACGCAATTTCGGTGACGTGACATATCCAATCACTCAGTTCCTGACAGGACACGGATGTTTTGCATCGTATCTACATAGGTTCAAGAGACGGGAAAGCCCAGCGTGCATGTACGGTGATACCGAAAATGATACTGCGGAACATATGCTGTTTGAGTGCGATAGGTTTCATACTTTTAGAGTGGCTGCAGAAACTGCAGTCGGTGTGCGCCTAAGACCGGAGAATCTAATAGAGACAATGATAAAATCCCGTGTAAACTGGGAAACAATAAGTCGCATGATGAAGATAATGGTAGAGACGAAGGAAAAAGAGGAGAAGGAACCAGCAGTGGAAGTCTAAGCCGGCACGACAACTCCTGTCCCGAAGTTGATATTTTCTTCGAAATGGTGTCGGGACAGGCAGCTGGAGACCAATAGAGGAGAGGGTTTTAGTCGGTCGCTTCGGCGGAGTCCGACACTCCCCATGGTCGCCAGAATGGCCCAACAATATCTTGAATTTAAATGCAGTTAATACCAATGACCATGGGGGTGCATAGATAAGCATTTCCTAAACCTCTATAAAAAAAAAAAAAAAAAGTTTGGGTTAGTTTGTCTCAGTCGGGTCACTGTAAACGCGCGGAGCGCGCTTATTTAATTTTGCAATTTGAAGTTTGGGTTAGCTGGGGTTACGGTAAGCGCGCGAAGCGCGCTTGTTTAGCTTTGTAATTTGGGTTAGTTTGCGTTAGCTTGGGGTAGCTTGGATTAGTTTGGGTAGTTTGGATTAGCTTGGGTTAGTTTGGGTTAGCTTGGGTTAGTTTGTCTCAGTCGGGTGTCTGTAAGCGCGCGCAGCTCGCTTATTTAATTTTGCAATTTGAATATGTTGTCGTTTTAAATGTACGATTTTTATGTCAGTGGAATTTTATACCTAGGTACTATTATTAAAAAATTTCAGTTAAATCGCGTGCTTTTGTCGTTAAATTTAAAAATGTAAGAGCATTTGTAATAAAATATTGAAATAATTGTGAAAATTCTAAAAAATAATATAATGATTAAAGATACGTCACGCCACCCATGGTTACTAATTCTTAATTTGTCCAACATCATCTGAAGTGGAGAGCTGTTGTAACAAAGGCATCTTGGATGTAGCAAATAGGGATATATTGTTTAAGGGACACATACTTAAAAATTATTTTCATTGACATTTCCTGAAAATTAGCATTTTTTAAACTGAAAATCAGTAAGACTCGTTAATTTATACTAGAAACGCTGTAAATTACATTTTAATTATGTGGGACATAATATAACGTACAAGACTTCTTTTTTTTAATTAGCATTTTTTTGAAAAACGAAAATAACGCATTACCGGAGAAAAGTTTTTAGTTCTTGCGATTAGAATAAATGTCTCAAGTACTAAGGTAAAACTTATTTGTATGTAACCGATTTCAGCTATTCTAAACTAAAAAATAAAAAATTGAAAAAACAAATTGTGAAAAAAAAAATTGAAAAAAAAAAGAAATGATGCATTTCCGGAAAAAAATCTTTGATTCCTGGGCTCTGAATAAATGTCTAGAATATTAAACAAAAACTAATTTTTATGTAGCCGATTTCAGCTAATCTAAAGTCTGGAAAACGGAAATGACGCATTTCCGAAAAACAAAATTTGTGTTTCTATGGTCAGACAGACGTTTTATAAACAAAGAAAAACACAGTTTTTACATAACCCATTACAGCTAAAAGAAAGTTTAGCCAATAATTTTCAATGTACTTTTTTTTTCGAGAAGTGCCTATTCGTGGTAATAATTTTCAAAAAGAAAAACTTGTGGGCTACTACATAGCAGTTTAAAAGAAATTAGTTATTGAAAATATTCATTTTATATTATTTTCAGCACAGCTAGTCTCGAGCCAGGAATAACGCCGCGACCAGGTCTTAGACCGAATCGCGGTAATCCCCGGGTGTTGTAGTATAGCATAGGCTCACGTGTAATCTTCATTTTATCTACTACCATTTGCTTAAAAATATACCTAACTTTATCGTTAAACGAGTGTTTCCTTCATTCTCATTATGACCAATCGTAGCCACGTATGTCAACGACAAAAATCATTTTTAAATGCAAAATTGTTTTATTAGGACAATTTTGCAGAAAAACTCTTCGATACATTTAGTCAAAAAAGAAACGACTTTATCGAGTTATTTAGGAAGCAATCTTGCCCATTCGTACTTCTAAATTTTCCTGTGAAAAAAATTAGAAAAACACTTGAAGCAAAGCACATCGATTAATAAATACCAATCACACAGGTGAAAATTCTTCATCTTCGACTTGTGTTTTATAGCCAACGCTTATGTTATTTTTTAAATAAATTGCAAATCAACTCGTTTTTTCAAATTTTCCCGGAAAGATAAGAAGCACTTATGATATTACCCCCGAAAAATGGCGAGTTATAAAAAATTAGCCACGTAATGAGAGATATTATTTCATCACTAGTGATGTAATGAGATCTTTGCAAAACTAGTAATGTAATTATTATTCTTATTACATCAATCAAATAAGTCAAAATCAATGGATGAAATAGGCTCCTAGTATGTAGGTAGCTAAACGTTATTAAAATGTTGCCATGCGGCAATAAAGTCAGTTCGAATTTGAAATATATTAAGATCAGAATCGTTAAACGTTTCATTAACCTAGCAATTGGTCTTTTACTCCATAAACTATAAAAACATATTATGGGAAAAAATATTTGGCGGAAATGGTAGAATAAATAAATAAAAGTAAAAAATACATTTTTAAAAACAAGCATTTAAATGCACTAATAAGAAGAAAATAAATTTTGAAGTAAATCAAACCCATTATTTTGTTACATTAAACATTTTTATATGATATAAAAGCTTGTCGCGAGATTTTCCTGTTTAAATTTCTCGCGACAAGCTTTTATATCATATAAAAATGTTTAATGTAACGAAATAATGGGTTTGATTTACTTCAAAATGTATTTTCTTCTTTTTAGTGCATTTAAATAAAAGCTTGTTTTTAAAAATTTATTTTTTACTTTTTAGAAGTATTATGGTTTAGCAAAGTCACAAATTTAGTAAATATTATATTTTTATTTATAAAACTTAGATTCGTAGTTATAATAAAAGCCATCAGGGCCGGACTGGGCCTGAAATTCGGCCTGGGCGCCAAATGGGA
>JAEQML010060937.1:0-26429 GCA_016904865.1 Pissodes strobi | reverse complement strand
AGTTGATAAATAAATGTATATAAAGAGATTATCAACTTTTACTAAATAGTTTCTAAATTTATTCATAGGATCACGGCTGTATGTTTGAATGTAGAAATAATTAACGGGTCTTCAGCCAATAAGGTTTATTAAAAGTTGATTTGTTTTGCGTCCAAGCTTTCGGTCAGTATATCGTGACCTTCGTCAGGGCTAAAAATTATTTTATATACTAATGTACAATATATAATAATTTTGTGGCAACTTACAATCAAAACTAGTTGAACTCAATTTTGGCAATTATAACATTTTAAAAAATATTGTAAAAAATTGGTAAAATATTAGAATAACTTATAGAACTACATAAAATGTCAAAGCCAATCTACTTTGTTTCAAAATAAATAATTTACGAGGTATTAAAGGAATACTTGATATTTGATGTTACCTAATTTAGTAATAATGGCAAGGTGTATTGGTACAAAATTATCGATTATTTAGTGATAATATATAAGAATAAATTGAGCTTAAATCATCAATTTCAGTTCTCTTATTCATAGAATTAGTTTTATTTATTTCGACCATTTCTAAAAATAACCTAAATGGTTTCTGTTTAAATAACACTTTCCTTTCACAAGAAGAATTCTTTTCGATACATTGCTTGAGAATTATTAGACGAAAACTTGTGAATTTAATTATATTTATTTATTTAAAACTTTTAGAATGATATAACCCAAGTGAATGAATGCAGGTAGATGATGTTAGGGTCTGTCACGGGCCGATTTGGCTATCGTACATCGAAGCGAACATAACATTAGAACTCGTCGCCATCCCTATAGTTTCAAGCGCAATTATATTTATTAGCGTAAAATTTTCCAATCGACTCAGTTTTTTGAGTTTCAAGCCTTGCATGTACTTTTACCTTTAATTAGTTTGTTGTTTGGTGGCTGAAACTCATTCCGTACCGGGATTTAGTACTGCATTTTGTCAGGTGAGTTGACTTTGTTTTTTTTTGTGAGTGTCGACCATTTTGTGGAGTCAAGTAGTAGTAAAACTGGAGTTTTAATCATCTCCTGATGATGCTAACATGGTTAGCGAAACGCGCGTCGAGTGCAAATATTCTGTTTCGGTATTGTGGATAAAACTCTGTTTTAGTCTTATAGGAATGATAAAAATGGCGCAAGCTCTGTCAATAACGATTCCCAAGATGAATATAGAGCGGACGTAAAAAACATTTCCATTTAAATGATTCTTGTTCGGGCTGTTTTGTTTTCTGTTTAAAAATTATAGAAAAATATAATCTTCACTCTGCGGCGTACTCTAATTTGTAAGTTGCCTGTAAAAATCTATTGGCTCTCTCTTGCATACAAGTGTGCTGCGAAAGGGTTTTTAGCAAGTTCAAAATTAGATTTATGCAGCTATTAGGGCAGGAGGGGCTGGAATCATTCCTCGTTATGAGCGTTGAATGGAATTTATTGGAAAATTTTGTTTGGGTTTTATAATAGATACTTTGGCTAAGAACTTAAGGAAACTTTCTACATAATTTTTAATTTAAAGTTTTCGAATGTTAAAGTTTTTTTAGTAAGTTTGTTAATGATATTATTTGTAACACTCATATTTTATAGCAGAATTTTTATGTTAATTGTCGTGCGCCTTGTAATTTGGGTTACTTTGTTTTTTTTATATGTAAGATCCCAAAAAATATTTTTGGGATACCAATGTTATAATTTTTTTTCAAATACTATTAAACACCAAATTTATCAAATTTGATGTACAGCGTCCGGTGCGGAGGGTACATACTAAAACTTTTCACATTTGCATTGCATTCCATAGGATATTTTAACTTTTTCCTTTTATCATATGTGAACTTTTTTCTTAATGTACCTTTAGTTTTGAGCATATGGAGAAGTTTATATTATTTAGGGGTGGTTCATACCTATTTCTTTTTATATCCAAGTTATTTGCACCTTCTGTATTTCTTTTATTTGCTGATGGTTACTAATCCATTGATAATTTTTGGGGTGATTTGTTTTATAAAAAAAAATATATGCAAGGGGGGCTATAATTTCTTCATTGAAGTAAGGGGCTTAGTCTACTTAGTATTGGTTTAGTACAGGGTTTTACTACAGGGACCAGAAGCCATTACAAGGTTTCACTACAGGCTTTCACTTTTGAGCTCCCTTTCACCATTTGGGCGGAGGACTCTCATTTTCGAGCAGGTGACTTTGACCTCAACTGCTGAGCTTGCAGCCTTTTCAGCAGCAGATCTTCGGATCTAACGTGGTATCGTTCCTATTATTTTTTTTATTGTTATGAATTTAGCACTGTTGATCGAGCCCTAAGATAGCTTTATTAATTTTATTAATTCTTTTTTTTTTCGGGCGATTGATATAATCGTTCGAATTATTTTAATTCAAATCTAACATCGTTGGCCGATCCCTAAGGTAGCTTTCATTAATTTTATTAATTTATTTATTTTCCGGCCGGTTGTGGTTTTCGTTATTAACTGATAATATTATTGCATAATAATTGATGCATTTGGATTTGCATATCTGTATTGATCTTAAGTAAACCAAAGTGATCACTTCGGATAGAAGTGCTTAGAGTTTTTAGGTGTAAGGCATACAGTACCGAGTTTACCAACAGAATTGGTCTCAATACAATCATCATATTGTACCATCATCGTTAATTACTTAATAGTTCAATGAATAGTTTCTGCGGTAGGATCCTAGTGAAACATCGTTGAATAATAATACTAGGGATAATTAGTACACTGCTTTTAGAAGTTTCAAAATAATTTAATGAGATATTTTTCTCTACATATGTTTCGGCTTGATGAGGCCTTTATCAAGAGTAGTTGAATAATAAAATCTAAATTGTTATACCCTACTAAACCGCCTGATGGTATTTTGTTTTTATTGCACTGTCAATTATGCAGGTGTTTAAAGAGCAGGTCAGTTGGTCGTTCGTATTTAAAACGTCTGTGTTTCGTGACTTTTGGATTTCTAGGTACTCCAAAAAGTTGAGCCTTTTGCTTTTGGCTTCGGTATGTAAAAGTTTGACATTATTCGTATCTATAAAATGGTTATTTTCTATACAATGTTTTGCTAAGTCCGAGTTTTTAATATTATGTAAAATCGATTTTTTGTGTTCTTTAATTCTAATATTTAAGTTTCGACCAGTTTGTTCTTCCTATACAGCTTCACAGTTCAGACAATTTATTTTGTAAACACCAGATTTAGATTGTTTGTCATCAAATTTAACCGAATCTCTTGTCTTTGTAATCTTTATGTCCAATAAGTTTAAAACGTTGTTAGATTCTTTTTCCATGGTAAATTGAATTCTATTCTTTTGGGAATTTAAAAATGTTAAAAAGGTATCTAAGTTTCTGTTGTTTCCTATAAAGATGCAAAATATGTCATCCACATATCTACCCCAAAAAAATATATTTCTAATTAATGAATTGTTGGTGTTGAATAAATGCTATTCAAAATCGGCCATAAAATCTCGGCAAATAAAGGTGAAATTGGAGAGCCCATTGGTAAATTAATTTGTTTGAGAAAAGTTGAAGGATTATAGGACCAAGCTTTGGGACGATAAGATTAAGAAACTAAGTGTGAAAGATCACTCAGTTTGGAGAGTATTCAACGCCTTGAAGAGACCGAAACAGCATGTTCCACCAATTCACGGAAGGAATGGGTTGGTATACTCTGACCTAGACAAGGCTGAAGAAATAGCAACGACATTGGAGGAAATATTTAAAGTCAACAATACAGACTATAGCAATCCCAAATTTGACAGTCGCGCAAATAGGGAATTTAAGGAAATTCTTGAACAAAAAGGACCGAACCGTATCAAGGACTTTGCCACCCCAGGTGAAGCGAAATATATTTGCCGCCACCAAAAGGTAAAAAAGGCACCAGGAATGGATGGAGTCACAACAGAATGCTTAGAGCACTACCAGATAAGGGATTTGTTTGTATAGCCCAGATGGCTAACGCAGTACTTAGGCTATGCTATTTTCCTAAGGTTTGGAAAACATCTTGCATTTTTACCATAAGGAAACCAGGGAAAAATCCGACATTTGCTGCTAACTACAGACCTATTAGTTTGCTCCCTGTAATAGGGAAAGTTGTGGAAAAGATCTTAAAGAAAAGGCTTGTAAAAGTAATAGATAATCTGGAAGTTATACCCCATCAACAATTCGGATTCAGAAGTGGGCATTCTTCGGAACACCAAGCACTGAGAGTTGCTGAGTATATCTCGATGTCGTTTAATTTGGGCATGGCAGTGGGTTCGGTGTTTTTGAACGTAGAAAAGGCTTTTGATTCGTTATGGCACCAGGGTATGGCATTAAAACTAAAAGAACTTAAATTCCCCGAAATGTGGAGAAGATTAATCATAAATTACCTTCATGGCAGAAAATTCTGCGTGAGAGTAGGATCAGAGCTTTCAACTTTTAAGAAGGTTAGGGCTGGGGTCCCACAGGGCTCTGTGCTCGGCCCCATACTTTACAACTTGTATACATGTGACTATAGGCCAGCTGCATCAATATTTTACGGACTTTATGCTGACGACACGGTCTTCCTTTACAGGAGCAGGAGCGGAGCTTTTCTGGCAAGAGAGTTACAGAAAGAATTAAATAACTTTGAATTTTGGACAAATAAAAATAAAATAAAGTTAAATCCAACCAAAACCAAAACGGTATTCTTTCAAAAAAGACTCCTACCTAAGGGCCCTAACCTGAGAATTTACGGTGAGGAAATTCAATGGGACAAGGAGGTTAAATATTTAGGCTTGATCTTTGATCAAAAACTCACGTGGGTCAGCCACATAAAGTCAATCAGGCAAAAAATAAAAGGGGGAGTTGCCCAACTGTATTCCTTGGTAGGAAAACATAGCGCGTTGAACATAAACACCAAGTTGACTATACTAAAGGTGGTAATTAGGGCCCAAATTGCATACGGAGTTGAAATTTGGGGCACAATTGCGAGATCCTACATAGACGTACTGCAGGGCACTGAGAATCGATTTGTGAGGGGAGTAGCAGCAGCCTCATGGTATGCAAGGAATGCTGATTTATTCAGAGATTTAAAATGGATTCCACTAAGGGACTATCTCCATGGTAGGATTCGAAAGTTCTACTAGAGAATTGAAATTCATCCAAATGGAGAGTTAAAGGAACTTACAAACTATACACCAGGAGACAGCTCCACAAGACTGGGGAAATATAGAAGACCAAAGGACTCTATGACCCTAATATTGGGATGATTCAGGACAACTTACCAACATAAATTAACATAGACATTTAAGATTCTGCAAATGTAGTGTAAATTATGTAAATGACTTTTGCACAACATAAGATGAAGTTCTGGTCAGAATGATTCAAACCGTAAATAGTGTAAATAAGAATAAATAAAAATGTAAATTGTACATAAAACCTGTAAGTAACGTGTATAGAATAGCTAAATATAGGAAAGCTACCACTAAAATTGGACATACACTTGAGGTTGGCCCTTAAACATAAGGTCACGCCAAATGTCAAAACCCAAAGGGTTATACAGTATAAATCAAGCATGTAAATAATGTATAAAACAAACCGATACATTGAGAAGAACATAAGTTCTAAAGAAGTGGACAAAAGAACCAAGATTGCTAAAACTAGTGAGGTGCCAGCAACACAGCGGCAAAGAGGGCTTTTAACAACTAAGATGACACTGCTAAAAAGGCTATGGCCAGTGGCAGTAGTTATGCAGGCAGCATGGTAGACCTGCATGCGGTGGAGGTTTGGTTGGTATGCCTTCGGGAGAGCCCAATACTACCCCCAAAGCCTAAGGGGGTGTGCATAAGGAAGCGTTCCTCCACCTGACCAAAAAAAAAATGTTTCCTATAAAGATGCAAAATATGTCATCCACATAACCCCAAAAAAATATATTTCGAATTAATGAATTGTTGGTGTTGAATAAATGCTGTTCAAAATCGGCCATAAAAATCTCGGCAAATAAAGGTGAGATTGGTAAACCATTAATTTGTTTGAATATTTCATAATTATACTGGAAATAATTTTGATCTATACATGTACGAATTATAGATTTGAGATCGCTTTTTTCTTTTACTAAATTATCAGAGTTATCTATTAGTCCGTTAATAATACGTGAAAGTTCGTTTAATGGTATGGAGCTAAACAGACTCTTCACATCAAAGGAAACCAATATTGCATTATTTGGAATTTTTATGTTTTTGACTTTAGCCTATCCACAAACAACACCTCTTGCATAAAATTTAGATTTTTTTTTATCAATGAAATCAAAGGAGTTTTTAAGTGCATACTTAGAATCGAATTTAATGAATTTTGGTAAAATATTCGTAACGAATTGACTTAATTTGTAACATGGAGCATTCACATATGATACCTACTACAGGTCTGACTGGGATATTATCCTTATTAATTTTAGGTAAGCCGTAAAAGAGGGGGGGGGGGAGTGGTGATGGATTCATTATTTGAGAAAAATTTGTCAGTTATCAGGTAGTACAGTATTGTTATTTTTTAATAATGAAATAATTTGTTTTTTGTCATACGCTCCCAAAAATGGTTATTTTACGGACTCATTTGAGTCCGTAAAATGCTTCTTTTTAGGCCTAGTCCCTAAAAGTCGTCATGGCAACCTTTACGGACTGTTCCAAAATTCCTGAATATGTCTAGATGTCAAATTTCGAATGACATGACAAAATTGTCAAATAGTTGCTACGATATCAATTTCTAAGCTAACTTTTTCGAACATTAGGACTTAAAAAATTATGGTAAATTTGCAAATTTAAACGTTCTGAAGAAGTGTAAAAAGCGTATAACAAAATTTTGGGAGCGTATGACAAAAAATAGTGTTTGTCACACGTACCTAAATGAAGTTTTTCAGGACTCATCTGCTATTCCGGACTCGGCTAACGCCTCGTCCGGAAACAGCAATGATTCGTTCTGAAAAACTCCATTTTAGGTACTTGTAACAAAAATAACTATTTGGTATTTATTAGTCGGGTCTTGCGTTTTATGAAATCTCCATTATTCAAAAGTTCTTTGATTTTAGTATCATAATCTAATTTAATTAAAGCAGTTCTCGTGTTTCCTTTATCAGCTTTAGTTAATATTAGGTTTTTTTGCGTTAGTTTTGCTTTTATTGTGTTTAAGGTTGTAAATTATTTTTTATTCAGTTGAGTATTTGAATTAGATTTAAATTCTTCAGAGATGCTATATTTGTTTAGTTGCGAAATGTTTGAAATATAATTTATTGCTATTTGTGTATTAACTACCAAAAGTTCAAAATCTTTTTGGTTGTAGGATTGTGGAGAATATTTACTAAAGCTGAAGCTGAGAATATTAACTAAAGCTGATAAAGGAAGCACGATAACTGTTTTAGCTAAATTAGATTATGATACTAAAATCAAAGAACTTTTGAATAATGGAGATTTCATAAAAACGCCAGACCCGACTAATAAATACCAAAAACAAATTATTTCACAACATTTCAAAAAATAACAATTCTGTACTACCTGATAACTCACAAATTTTTCTCAAATTAATGGATCCATCAGTCACCTAAAATTCATAAGGATAATATCCCAGTCAGACCAGTAGTAGGTATCATATGTGAATGCTCCATGTTACAAATTAAGTCAATTCGTTACGAATATTTTACCAAAATTCATTAAATTCGATTCTAAGTATGCACTTAAAAACTCCTTTGATTTCATTGATAAAGTCAAAAACTTAAAAATTCCAAATAATGCAATATTGGTTTCCTTTGATGTGAAGAGTCTGTTTAGCTCCATACCAGTAAACGAACTTTCACGTATTATTAACGGACTAATAGATAACTCTGATAATTTAGTAAAAGAAAAAACCGATCTCAAATCTATAATTCGTACATGTATAGATCAAAATTATTTCCAGTATAATTATGAAATATTCAAACAAATTAATGGTTTACCAATGGGCTCTCCAATTTCACCTTTATTTGCCGATATTTTTATGGCCGATTTTGAACAGCATTTATTAAACATTAACAATTCATTAATTAGAAATATATTTTTTTGGGGTAGATATGTGGATAACATATTTTGCATATTTATAGGAACCAACGGAAAATTAGATACCTTTTTAACATTTTCAAATTCCCTAAACAATAGAATTCAATTTACCATGGAAAAAGAATTTAACAACGTTTTAAACTTTTTGAACATAAAGATTACAAAGACAAGAGATTCGCTTAAATTTGATATATATAGGAAACCAACAACAACAGATGCAATAATTCACAAAGACTCTAACCAATCTTGGCAAGTAAAACTGTCTGCTTTTCATAGTCATTTTCAGTTTTGCCCTAGACTCCGCGAGTTTCCAAAAAGAAGTATCCATTATCAAACAGATTACAATTAATAACGGTCATAAGATCGCTTTGATTGACAAATTAATAAAGAAAAAACAGAAGAACATTTTAACTAAACAATTTTATAACCCTACATTAGAATTAGAAAAGGAGCCGTTTAAATTTATCAATTATATTCCAAAAATTACAGATAAAGTTTCAAAAAAATTAAATAAATTTGGCTGTAAAACAATTCAGGTTAATAAGAATAATGTAGGGAGAAGACTAATAAATAATAAAGACAAAATTGACAAACAATCTAAATCTGGTGTTTACAAAATAAATTGTGTGAACTGTGAAGCTGTATACGTAGGACAAACTGGTCGAAACTTAAATATTAGAATTAAAGAACACAAAAAATCGATTTTACATAATATTAAAAACTCTGGCTTAGCAAAACATTGTATAGAAAATAACTATTTTATAGATACGAATAATGTCAAACTTTTACATACCGAAGCAAAAAGCAAAAGGCTGAACTTTTTGGAGTACCTAGAAATCCAAAAGTCACAAAAAACAGACGTTTATAATACGAACGACCAACTGACCTGCTCTTTAAACACCTGCATAATTGACAGTGCAATAAAAACAAAATACCGTCAGGCGGTTCAGTAGGGTATAACAATTTAGATTTTAGTATTCAACAACTCTTGATAAAGGCCTCATCAAACCGAAACATATGTAGAAAAATATATCTCATTAAATTATTTTTAAACATCTAAAAGCAGTGTACTAATTATCCCTAGTATTATTACTTAATAGTTTTTTTTGTGGTTCGTCCTTTGTTTTTAAATTTCACTGTAAGTTTATTGCTGTTTTAAATTAGAAAAAAAAACTAGAAGCCAATAGATCGAACCGTAAATTAAGATTGTGTTTTCTTGTTTAATAAAACGTGCCTAACAACCCCGCATAACACCAGTGTAGCTCTACCAGTCTAGCTGGCAGAACTGGTGGCGCTCACGAACTACACACCTGGAGCCGGGTATTACACACATTACTGTCGGGTGTTAGGTTTGTTTTAATTAAAATCCTTTCCTTTTTAACATTAATAAGAAAATCGTGTTGCAATCAAAAGTACAGATGTGTATGATGTTATGCGAAAAGACTGTTCTCAATATTTTGACACCTCAGACTATCCAATTGATAATATTTACAACATTTCTCAAGTTAATAAAAAAGTTCTAGGTATGATGAGAAAATAAAAAAAATTATTGGACTAAGATCAAAAATATATACTACCAAAAGTACCAAACTATTTTTCACTGCTGAAGAATTCGAGGAAGAAAGTTAAATCAGAAGCAGCGGGAAAAAGCGAGCTGAGATCGAATATTACTTGCATAATAAAGGTGTAACCAAAAAAGTCAAAGGAATTAAAAAATGTGTTATTAGCAACGAAATTACGTTTGACGCCTATGTAGAGTGCCTTGAAATTTTTACTGAAAAAAGGATTTCTCAAAATTTAATAAGATCTAAAAATCGTGATATTCGTACGGTGAGAATCTCTAAAATAGGTCTAAGTCCACATGATGAAGCCATTCCTCAATAATGAATATACAATATAATGTAACTAATATATTTTATATCCTAGTACTATTATTTAAGTATATGTATAATATTAAGTATAATGATTATGAAGATGATATACAGTTGTATGAGAAACAATGATGTGATATATATCTTCAGTTGATTAATACATGAATATAGAGAGATTATCAACTTTAAAAAAATTGTTTTTGTTTGAAATAACATTTTCCTTTCACAAGAAGAAAAAGAAATATTCGATACATTGCTTGAGAATTATAGCCGACAACTTGTGAATTTAAATATATCTATTTATTTAAAAACTTTAAAATGATGTAGCCCAATTGAACGAATCCTTTAAAATAAATGATCCCAGGTGAATAAATCTTGATGATGACGTCATGGTCGAGAATTTATGGCTACACTAATTTCATTGCGGGTAGCCAAGGATCACCTGCGGTTCGCCGACGATATCGTCTTAATTTCAATCGACCCAATGGAGCTGATGTAAATGATGCAACAACTCAACCAAGCAGCCAAAGAAGTCGGACTAAGAATGAATACTGGAAAAACGAAGATAATGAGTCAAACAAATCCTTATATAGCACTGGACAACATTGCTATCGAATGCGTAAAACAATATACATACCTTGTCCATACGATCATGCTAGGAAAATCAAATCAAACAGCAGAAATTACTAGACGTATAGGACTCACATGGGCAGCGTTTGGTAAACTGCGATACATCTTTGGGAACAGCAGTATACCTATAAACCTAAAGAGAAAAGTTTACGACTCATGCATCTTACCAGTGGCTACATATGGCCTAGAAAGCATGAGCCTAACAAAAAAGAGTGTAAAAAGATTAAGAACAACATAAAGAGCCATGGAACGCACAATGCTCGGAATTTCGTTAAGAGACAAATTAAGAAACGAGGAGATTCGAGAAAGTACTAAGATTACAAACGTGACAGAACGAGTGGCACGACTTAAATAGAGCTGGGTAATACATGTCGCAAGACAGGGCAGTGACAGATGGACAACCAAAGTTACCCACTGACGGCCAAGAGAAACTAAAAGGAGCAGAGGCCGACCACAGAGAAGATTGCTAGACGATGTTAGGTCAACCGTTGGCCGAGACTGGTACCGCAAAGCCCAAGATCGTCAAACTTGGAAGATGTATGGAGAGGCCTATATCCAGGAGTGGATGAGAGAAGGCTGATGGAGAAGACAAGAAGAAGAAGCCAAGGATTATTATCCAATACCTTAAACTGATACGGCCCAAGTGGACGAATCCTGACAGATGACATTTGAAGTTCAAATCCCTGAGGATGAGTAAACGAAAACTGGCATAAAATCCATGAAGACGACTTTCATTAACCGAAATATTTAAAATGATAAAGCCAAAGTGGCCAATTCTTGACGGCGACGTCATGACCGTGAATTTATAGAGCGACCAAAATTGGGGGTTAGGATCAGGTGCAAGGTGCCACGCCCCTAAATATACTATAGCTCAAGTCGGCGAAAACCTCACGGAGGCGATAAGCCTACTCCTAGAGTGGAGTATTTTAGAACGCAGATTCTCTATCTACTAAAATGAATGTGTCGTAGGTGAATGATACTTTGCATACATGACTAGGATCATAGAAGAAACCATTTTTTTATAAGATTTTTCGACATTTTAAGAAATGATATATTTTTTAATACCCTACGTAAGTATAAATTTATAAAATTATTGATAAGATAGATAAGATATGATAGATGAGAGGCTTTATTGTCAAAAAATTTTACAATTTGTAGACAAAGCTAGAGCTAGAGTACAAAACATATAAAAACACAAATAGAAACAAACAATAAAAAGAAAAAGAAAAACCTAACTACAAAACTTTATACAATTGTGCAAATTAGCATTACAGAGATATGAAAGTGAATCATGAGGAGTTATGGTGTTCATTAAATCTTTAGTCACATTTACAAAGTAATTGTTTAGGTTCTCATGTGAATTAGCGATTGCGTCAGACGAAGAAGTCTTATTCCTAAAGTCATTCACAATAGACCATGATTCTTTAGCAACGTTAATGGATTTAGCCAGCCTCTCATTATAATAAATGTCCTTGGCAGCTTTTATAGTTTTATGATAGACTTTTCTGTAAAGTTTCACGTAATCATGGAAGAAGGCGTTGTCCGAGTATTTTTTAGGTGTGATATTGAACATTAGATAAAATAAAATAATAAAGATACATTTATTTACTTTTTGTATGTACCACAAATTAAATCGCATTCTAACACACACTGTGGTACAAGAGCATGTTTGCCAGATTTCCTTATTAATCAGTGAATTTAACTTTCAAGTAGGTATATTTTGTTTGTAAATAGCACTTATTATTTAAATTTATTGAACCATGTTACATTTGTTATTCTATAAATACCTAATTTAAATCTACGTTAGTTAACAAAAAAAACATACGTAATTACCTACTTTAGAATTTTAAATATTGTCATCAAGCACGCGAAGAATTTCTATAAATAAAAGTGGCAATGCCGCGTGGCTGCCTCCTCTACTTCGGCTACGTCTCGTCTACTTTCGGCCGATTCCGGCCGAATAACAACATAGCGTATTAGTCGTAGTAAAACGGCATGTTTTAAATATATTACTATCGTGTGGTATTCTTTAGTGCTTTGTAAGACTTTTTGAGGCAAATCAGTGTTTAATACTTTATCATGGTTCATCATTGTAGGGTTTGCAAGAAAACCAGTCGGAATTTTCCAAAACTTGTGTGTCATCGGTGAGTATTAAATGTCATTTCATTGTCGTCCCTCGAGGACTAAAAACCCTCGAGGAATAAAATAATGCATGTGTTTCTAGTTCAAGTACAAGTAGATGACAATTAGCTTCTAATAACACTACAAGTTTATTATATCTGCTAATCAAAAATGAAACTAATCTAGCATAATTGATATTTTCGTCTACACGAGTCCTACCGCCTGACGAGTCCTACCGCCTGACGAGTCCAGTTCATTCGCTTGTGCGCGAATTATAAACACACTTCTGAAAACTGAATTGTATATTTGCTTATAAATACTTTTAAAAGCTTGCTATCTACTTTTACTGGACTGATTTGAGGACCAATATATATGAAGATGTCCCGGTAAATTGCCATGGAACCGAATTAATTAAATTAGTGTTAACAAATTATTTTAAAATCAGGATACATTATGAATGTTAAAAAGCTTGAATCTTCTCAGAAACCAAGACTTAGAAGTTTACTTACAAAAGCTGTCTTATTTAGAAATTAATACACTTTTGTATACTTATTAGTTATTCAACTAGATTGTTTAAATAAGCGTTGTATACTTAAAATGAAATTTCAGGACTTAAAAACTTGTCAAAAATGTTTGAAAATAATTTTGCCTAGTATTTTCTTAATCTCTATCTTTGCTCTGTTTTGTTCTTTTGAGTTTTTTTTATTGCTGTGATTATTATTTTGATTTTTCAATAGCGAAATCAGTAGTCCTACTCCATTTAATTATTGGAACATTTTTAACGCCATTAGAATGCTAAAAACATTTTACATCTATTACGATAAAAGTATGTTACTATATACTATCCTAAATGAACGGTTTGATTTAGTATTATGGTGTATTGCAATATCTTTAATTTTTAATTAATAAAAATTCACAGTCCTTCGCAAAGATGCAACCGGGGGAACATTGAAAATGATAAATAAAAAAGCAAAAATGTGATTTGTGTTATAATTCAAATAGTTTTTAAAAGCAGAGTTTAAAAAAGTAAATATTTTGTATATTTACGAGTGTTTATAATATTTTTAATTAAAGAAATGCATTTTTAAGATTAATATTAAAGATTATCATAATTAAAAAATAAGTAATTAAAGAAAGGTGCTGATATGAAGGCCTAAAAAATTACCCTCCACTTGTAGATAGGAAAATATATTAATATATAATTAGCTATAATATTACTGTAATATTTTTAACCTGTCCCGATTCGTTTTAGCCCGTTTTGGTGCATTTGGTTATTTTTAGACATTTTCGGTTAATCGTTCAAACAACTTTCGATTAGTTTCAGTTAGTTCAAATTTATTTTAGCCATTTGAACCGACTCCAATACGTTATAACCAAATTTAAGATTTTTGGTTAGTCCCCAAAGTTCGGTTCGTTTTGGTTGGTTTTAACTTACTTTAATTTTTGTAACCTATTCCGGTACGTTTTAGCCCATTTTGGTGCTTTTGGTTAGTCATTTAAACCGGTTCCGGTACCTTATATGCAATTTTAATGTTTTTGATTAGTTTTGGTTAGACGCCAAACTTGGGTTAATTTGGGTTAGTTTTAACTTACTTTAACATTTTTAATCTGTTCAGATATCTTTTAGCCCGTTTGGTGCATTTATTCACTTTTGGTTAGTTTTGGTTAGTCATTCAATCAACTTTCGATTACTTTCAGTTAGTTCCAATTTAGTTTAGTAATTTGGACTGGTTCCGACACGTTATTATAACCAATTTAAATGCGAGTTTAAAAGTTTTTCGTTAATTTTAGTTAGTCGCCAAAATTCGGTTAATTTGGGTTAGTTTCAACTTAGTTTAATATTTTTAATCTGTTTTGATACGTTTTAGCCCTTTTTGGCGCTTTTAGTTAGTGTTGGTTAGTCGTTCAATCAACTTTCGGTTAGTCTCAGTTAGTTCCAATTTATTTTAGAACCGATTCCGGTACGTTATTATAACCAATTTGAATGTCTTTGTTTCATTTTAGCTAGTCGCCAATATTCGGTTATTTTGGGTTAGTCTCAACTTACTTTAATATTTTTAATCTGTTTCGATACGTTTTAGCTCTTTTTAGTGCTTTTGGTTAGTTTTGGGTTAGTCGTTCAATCAACATTCGATAAATATCAGTTGGTTTTAATATATTTGAGCCCTTTGATCCGGTGCCGGTACGCTATAAGCAATTTTAACGTTTTTGGTTACTTTTGGCTAATCGGCAAAATTCGGTTAATTTGGGTTAGTTTTAATTTGCTTTAACATTTTTAATGTGTTCTGATAGGTTTTAGCCCGTTTTGCTTCTTTTAGTTAGTTTTGGTTATAGTCATTCAATCAACTTTCGGTTACTTTGAGTTAGTTCCAACTTATTTTAATCATTTGAACCGGTTCCGATACCTT
This sequence comes from Pissodes strobi, assembly GCA_016904865.1. Taxonomy (NCBI): domain Eukaryota; kingdom Metazoa; phylum Arthropoda; class Insecta; order Coleoptera; family Curculionidae; genus Pissodes; species Pissodes strobi. The sequence continues at coordinate 11,344 of JAEQML010060937.1, read as the reverse complement.
AATTATGACCAATTTTAATGTTTTTGGTTAGTCGGCAAAATTCAGTTTATGTGGGTTAGTTTTAACTTACTTCCATATATTTAATTTGTTCCTATACGTTTTAGCCCGTTTTGGGTTTTTTGTTACTTTTGGTTAGTCATTCAAACAACTTTCGGTTACTTTCAGTTAGCTCCAATGTATTTTAGTCATTTAAACTGGTTTCCATACGTTCCATACTCCATACGTCAATTCTGTGGCTGCGCATGCCAGAGTTTTGGTGTTCGAAATTGTCGATACCTTTTTTCATACCAGTGTTGATACCCAACCAGTCTGAACAAAAAAAATTGGAGGTATGGTGATGGAACTTTATAGACTTTTAATCATTTATAATTTAATATCCCTCAAAAAAATTAATAAAGACTTTTCAATACATTTAAATAGCATTCCTACCTACTCAAGACAATCAAATTTAAATTATGTGCTAAAAAATTCGTTTCCAAACTTGAAAATTTTCGGTCTCAAATTTCCCAATATTTCAATATCCAGATTTAATTTAAGAATCGAACTCTATAAACGACCCACAAATTCCCATTTTTAGATTTGCGTAATCAATTTAGATTTGAATTTTGGTGAAAGAAAATAATTACGAAAAATTAAAATGCTACGCCTATGTTTGTTTACCCACTAGCCACTTTCTGTACCACAGTTTCATTGATAAATACGCACGTCACAGTCTGTGGTATACGATGCAGTTTTCTAGAAAATTATGAATGACAGACTTTGTCTTTTTAAGTGAGTAGTCTTAGTATTGAACGCATGTTCTTTGCAGATGTGCGTAAGCCTTCAGTTGACCAGGGTTTATGTTGTTTGATTTTGATAGGCCTAAGCGGAAAGGATTTGAACGCCATAGTAGATAAAGTTTTTATAAATCTAGAAAATTCGGTATCGACATCATCAGAGAGGACAACCCAGTCAGTTGTGTCAGGTGCTTGAAATTTAGAGCTTTTTGTCCTAAAAAATACGGCATAATTTGCGCGAAGCAATTTTGCATTTGGATTTTATCGAAAATTCTGTTAATACTGCCTCATGATCAGAGAAACCCGAGTTAAAGACAGCACAGTCAACGAATTCTGGATCAAAAGATGACACGACATATTCTATAGTACTAGAACTAGTTTTAGTTATTCTAGTTGGTGCGTTAATATGCATGATTATACCAAAAGAGTCGAAAATGGACCGAAGGGATCCTCGAGCAGCACACACACTGGAAAAGTCAACATTAAGGTCGCCACACAAAATTTGCTTTTTAAAAGCAGGGACTCAAGCAAGCTCAGTAATCTTTGACATGCATATATGTTCGCGTCAGGTGTTCTGTACTGTAAATACAAACAAGATAGAGGTCATAAGCATTATGATAGACGATGGAAAATTCAAATACTTTCTCACACAGGAGCACGCTACGGTTTTCCAAGCGGAAATTTTCGCGATCATGATGGGGGTCTGGGAATCGTTAAGGCCCAATGTCGGTGGCAGGAGGATTTTATCTTGCTCCGACAGCAAAGCCGCACTCATGGCGCTGAATTCGATCCGCACGCGCTCCTTGTTGATGAAGGAGTACAGGAGCTAACTGATTGAACTTGCAAAGGACAAAAAGCTTACGCTGGTCTGCGTACCGGGAAACGAGGCTGCTAATGCCTTAGCCAAGAGGTATGGTGGACAGTCGAGGCTCATGATACATGGGCCTGCGAAGAGGCTCAGAGGTTGATGGGCCTACCAAGGACGGAGGTGGTGGGTTTCTACACAGGGCACTGTAGGCTTAGACGGCACCTGACTCTGCTAAGAATTATAGAGGAGGGGAAGTGTAGATGGTGCATGGAGGACGATGAGACCCCATACCATCCACTTACGGAATACCCCTCCTTTTCGTGGGCAAGATTCAGAATCTTTGGCGAGACGCTGATCGAGACAGATTCACTGTATCGTGTTAGTCTGAAGGAAAACGGCATCCTGGACGTTCTCTAATGCGGACTGGGGGCACAACGGGCATAATTAGTGGTCTAAGTGCAGCCTGATACTGATATTGATGTCAGATTGGATGCCGGGAACCAAGGATGCAATGTATACATTCTTCGGTTTATTGTTTCACATGGGTATTATACAATGCTGAAGAATCGGAAAATATTGGAAAACTCACAGACTTTTCAACATGATATGATTGAATATAGGAGTCGCAACATGTTCCTCCTATTCATACTTAGATGTTTACATTTTGCTCGAAATCCACCAAGAAATTCTCCCAAGCCAGAAGATTGACTGTATACAGAATCGAAACAATTTATACTAAATTTTGCGGTTTATTCAGGAGTAACAGATGACATGTGCGATGTTGGACATGCAGTAAATATAGTACCTAATGAAAAATAAATTAAATTTAAGCTATTCTTTGCATATGGACAACTTTTATAACAGTTTTTCAGTCTCTCAACTGTTAGAAGCAAATACCTACTGCACAGGTACTATTTGTACAAAAAGAAAACATAACCTTAAAATATGGCGAATCCTTAAAACTATAACCGGGACAATCTATTTCGAGATATGCCAATGGTGTATTTGTGAGAAAATGTCGTCACAAAAGGAAAGTTTTATACATTTGCCCTGAACATCACAACAAGATGACTGCAACCACCAACAGAAAAGGACAAGAGAAGCTAAACTCAAAATCAATTATTATATTCTGCAATAAACACATGTCAGGTATAGATTTACAGGATCGGATGATGTTCTATTACTCAAACACGCGTAAAACTATTAGATGGCACAAGAAGTTGGGACTCCATATAATTAACATGATGTTATTTAATGCGTATATTTCATGCAATAGATGCTCGGATCAGAAGATGTAATTGTATGATTTTAAAGTGTCACTTTAAAATCACACAGAATATTTGCTTCCTCTTAAGGACAACAACCGTCCAAAAATAACTAAAAAGATACCTGCTCCGAAAGTACACCTGCCAAGGAAGTGTCCCAAAAAGAAAGGTGGAATCATGGGAAGACAATACTGAGAAAAAAATTAGTACACAGTATCTTAGATTGTCCAGGTTCTCCAAGTCTGTGTCTAGAACCATGTTTCGAGGAATACCATCAACAGTAGTTTTTATAATAAGTTTCTCAAACATATCATAGTTCTTTTGAAAATACAAAAAGTAATGTTTTTTTATTTGTTGTGTCGTAAATATAGATAGTTATGTTTTGTAATACAAAAAATTCATAACCCAAACGAAAGTTGATTTGACGACTAACCAAAACTAACCAAATCTATTAAAATTGATTATAACGTATTGTAACCGGTTCAAATGACTAAAATAAGTTGATACTAAGTGAAACTAACAGAAAGCTGATTGTACGACTAACTAAAACTAACTAAATGTATTAAAATTGATTATAACGTATCGGAATCGGGTCAAATAACTAAAACAATTTTTCCTTTCTTTTTCATTCTTTGTACTTCTTGTTCTACATCAATAGAAGAACTGCTCGGCCTACCTTTCTTTTTTTGATTGGTATAGGTACAAAGTGTGCGTGATACCATTTCTTACTTTTTATATGTGTTCGGTATAAAGCAATCAAAGAATCTGCCAGATGTACATCTCCCATAAATTGATTGTAGAGCGAAACGGCTTGTGGATTTGGTGTATCTATTTAATATTTTTATTTCGTTGTTACGGGTGTAAATTGTTTCTATTATAAGTCATACATTTATTTTTGGCAATAACAAAAAAAAATCATTATAGATGGATATATCGCTTGGATTTTCATCTCTATTATTTCTCGATAAGGCCGAACCTGACTAGTATCATGACAGCAAAAGAAAAACTGTCATTACAGGTATTTAGGTCAATGGCAGTCGGACACTTTTGAAGTGTTTACCGAATTATCTGTTTATAATCAAGATGAATGGCGGAAAAACATTGGAATATGTTGCTATTGATTTTGTGACGCAGTTGCTTCTAGGGTGGCCAAAAACTTCCTGGAACGCGAAAGAAGCTTCCAAGGAGGCGATTTTCATTTCGTTGTAAGGTAGGTTTTAGATGCCAATATGAACTTCTGGGAGACGATTTAGGTTGGTTTAGTGGAAATTAGGTTTGGACTCAACCAACAGCCGTAATGGCGTTAATCCAGTAATATTAGCGGACCAGGAAGATTTTGTAAGATTATACCCCAGCTATGGGTAAGTTGTTTTGTGAATGTATAATTCCAATTAACTTGTGGAGCCGAGTTTCAGCAGTCGTTTAACGTTTATATTTCATATTAAGTTGTTTTGATGGATTAATTTTCGTTTTAGGGTTCTAGTTTTGGATTCCCCGTGTTGTGGTAATGTAGATCCTGGATTCTTTACAACCTGGGTTCCTTTGTATATTTTTGGTGACAGCACGATGTTGCGGATGTCAGGTTAAGAACTATTTCTAGCTGGTATGTATCAGAATGACGTTAATACCGAGGACAGAATTTTTAGAAGTCCGATAAAAATTGGTTTGGAAGTACTCTCTGGGATCCGAGATCGACCGGAATTACAGATTAGTTTTTTTTTTATATAGTTGACGAATATTTCCTATGTCCGTAAAGTAAATTGACAATATTTTAGCATCTTAGAAATGACATTTGCTAATTTTCGAAATTCTGTAACAGAGTTATTAGAGATAACAGTCGGAATAATTTACCCTTAGTATTTGCTATTGAATAACTCAGTCACTAGAGCATAATCCATATGTGAAGTAAAACTAAGCCGGCGTAGTATCATTAGTAGTCACGGGTACTAGATTTTTTGATACTTTCTAGTACAATTTATAACAGAGAATTTATGTATTTCCTTTTCTGACCTATTCCGGTAGAAATAGTTATAAATTAGTCTGGTATCTTTCAGAAGGAGTTACCGCCGCCGCGCCGCCGTCTTAGTTGAAGGTAGGGGTTCGCGAGACCGAGATCGAGACCTGGCAAGTCTCGGTCTTGATCTCGAAGAAAAGATTTAGACTCGGTCTCGAAGCTCGAGACCGAGACTACCTTGGTCTCGGTCTCGGTCTTGTATCGGTTTGGTCTCGGTTTGAGCAAATAAAAAGTAGTTAAATAATTTACTGTTTTATTTCGTTAATAACACAAACGTTACTTCGGAATGTTAAGAGGAATATAAATAATTTAGAAAATATATCGAGTGCTATTTAAACTGAATAAGTTCCGGTACAACTGAAAGCAATCTCTTAAAATAATAAAATTCAAAAACAAAACATTTGCATCACAATTTATATTTGGTTACCGTTATTGATATAGAAAAACATTTTCCTAATAAAAACTACGCACCATATGGGATTTTTTTTTTATTAAATGACCTTTCAAACATTTTTACTACGGCAATCGTCTCTGCTTGTATAAAGACTAAACAATAAAGAAGTTAGCGTCACTCATGATTTTGATTGACACTTTCTTAGCAATCATTCTTTTGTTGCCGACATTTATAGGTAATTTATATTCCTTTCAAAATGACTTTCTGACCAGCGTTAACTAGTGTTAAAAGTAGAAAGTCACAAGCAGGTGTCAATAAAATGTATGAACGACGTTAAGTAATTTATAAAAATACTTTTTACATGTAAGGGGCGAAGGTTAAATGGTCAAAACCAGCCCAAATGTCAACCTCTCCTGCATGCGTGGTGACTTATGTCACCCGGTACACCCTGCACCAAAGGAGGCTCTGGCGACCGAATATCGGCGGAATAACCGTAACATCAAGAATCTGAGGAAATGCGATTCTTAAGACCCTCTGTCAACCCGCAATTGGCCAGCGTGACAGTGAAATGGCCAAAACCCCAAAAGTTATTTTTCCATGGAAGACGAAACTACAGAGCGGCCCTCAATCTCCGGCGGCTCCAACACCCCCAACCAAGCTGGCGGTCGGAACAGGGTTGGAGCAGAGGGTGCTAAGAATCCCCGGAGAGGATCAGGCTACCACAAAGAGCAACAAATGCACATTGCTTCATATAACGTGAGAACTCTTATATCGGACCAGAAGATAATGGAATTGGAGGAAGAACTGGAAACAATAAAGTGGGACATTATTGGCCTCAGTGAAATAAGAAGAAGAGGAGCAGACCAGATTTCCCTTAAATCAGGACATTTATTTCATTTTACAGGAGAAGAAGACATCTCAAATGGTGGAGTAGGATTCATCATACACAGAAAACACACCCAAAATATAATCAAAATTGACAGCTTAAGCCCGAGGATTATATACCTTATCTTTAAACTAAATACAAGGTACATTCTCAAAATAATACAGACATAGGCTCCAACTACTACCCACTCGGACGAAGAAATTGAAAATTTTTACGAGGACCTAGAAACGGCATTACATGCTACGCCAACGTACTACACAATACTCACAGGCGATTTTAATGCAAAAATGGGTTTCAAACAAGATCATGCAGAGGTAGCAATGGGTAAACATGAGCGAGGCCAAAGATTACTTACCTTCTTGCAACAGGAAAATCGATACATGATGAACCCTTTTTTGACTAAAAAACCCAACGTAAGTGGACATGGATAAGCCCAGACGGCAGAACCAAGAATGAGATAAATTTTATTATGGCGAACAAAAAAGAAATAATCAAAGACATCGAAGTGCTCGACAGATTTTCGATAGGTAGCGATCACAGATTAATCCGAGCAAAGGTACGATTAAATGTAAAAATGGAAAGAACCAAGATGATCCTAAAATCACGAAAGAAGAAATGGATTCCCCCAGAGAACAATGACAAATATGAAGATACACTAGCCAGACATCTACAAAATTTAGAAAGCGATCTAAGGGATATTGAGCAAGCAAGTAATAAAATAATAAATGCACTAAAAGAAACAGAAAAGGAATGTTGTCCGGCAGTCACGACTCACAAACAAAAACTAAGCCAAAATACCGAAGAGCTCCTAAATAAAAGAAGACAGCTGATCGAAAAATACGACTCCAATTACACAACACTGAAGGAATTAAATATAGACATCCACCGATCGATCCGAAGAGACATAAGAGAAACCAACACAAGCGAGATAACAAGAGTAATAGAGGAAAACAAAAGTCTGAAAGTTCTGAGGCGAACTATGAACAACACAGGCAGCAAAAACATGTACAGGATAAGAAACAAAGAAGGAAACATTACTACAGATAGAATTGAAATCCTCGAGGTTGTTGAGTCCTTTTATCGCGAAATGTATAGGAGGGACGATGAAAGCGAAGATCAACCCATACCCAAGATCATAAACCAGGGATCAGAGGAAATGCCAGAAATAACAACATTCGAAGTAAAAACGGCACTTTCAGAAATGAAAAATAACAAATCCCCCGGCGACGATGGAGTAGTGATGGAGGCAATCAAGCTAGGTGGGAATAAAATCATCCAGACTTTGGCCAAACTTTTCACCGAGTGTATTTATCAAGGAAAAACCTCATCGCATTGGAACAATGCAGTAATTGTTTTATTACACAAGAAGGGAGACATAACAGACCTGCAAACTATCGCCCTATCAGTTTACTGTCACACATATACAAACTCTTCACAAAAATTATTACAAAGAGACTGGAGGCTAGGTCTGACTTCCATCAGCCCAGATAACAAGCTGGATTCAGATCGGGGTATGGCACCAACGACTATCTACTAGTGATAAAGAATTTGATGGAGAAATCTGCAGAGTACAACAAACCTTTGGCACTGATATTCGTGGATTATGAAAAAGCCTTATATACTATACTATAAATCAACAGAAAATGCTAACAGCATTGACTGAGTGTCGAATAGACCATCGCTACATCAACTTAATTAAACATATCTACCAAAACGCCACGGCTAGTGTAAGACTATCCTAACAAGAAACAAACAATTTCTTTATACAGCGAGGAGTACGGCAAGGAGACACCATCTCTCCAAAGTTATTTTCGTCACTTTTTGAACATACTTGTAAGAGGGCGGATCTATACTAACATTGTATCAACATAAATGGAGAGAATCTTAGTCATTCAAGATTTGCAGACGACATCGTCCTCATAGCCGATCGTATGGATGATGCAATGGCAATGTTGGATAAGCTCTATCACGCTTCCTTCGAGGTCGGACTGAAAATCAACATGACCAAGACACAAATAATGACGAATCTGGTGCTAAACCGTAATGTTTCTGTCGCTGGAAAAGATATTGAATAGACTATGTCATATAAATATTTAGAACATGAAATTAGACTAGGCAGGGATAACCAAACTTGTGAGCTCCCCCGTCGCATAGGATTAACCTGGGCAGCCTTAGGTAAACTTAATTATATATTTAAGTCAGGCTTGCCCGTATGCCTCAAAAGAAAAACCTTTAATCAATGTGTGCTGCCTGTTCTTACTTATGGCGCGGAAACATTAACACTTACAAGAAAGGTCGTAGACAAGATCCGCGTAACTCAGAGGGCTATGGAGCGCCGGATGTTGAGTGACTCTCTTAGAGACCGGATCCCAAATGAAGAAATACGTCATAGAACAGGAACAATCGACGCTATAGAAAGAATTGCTACATTAAAATGGAATTGGGCAGGACACGTTGCCAGATTTTCTGACAACCGATGGACATGACGTATTGTCGAGTGGAGGCCAAGGCAAGAAGCGTTCCGCAGTAGCGGCCGCCCACCTACCAGATGGACTGACGACCTGAACATGTTAGTAGCAATTGGATGCAGGACGCACAAAATAGGGACAGATGGAAAGGACTGAGGGAGACCTATGTCCAGCAGTGGACACGTATGGGTTGACGATGATGATGAGTTTTTGATTATTCATTTATTACTTTATTCAAAAGTGTTAATAATTGTGGTTTTATTTTGTTCGAAAGGATTGACCACTCGTTTCGCTCGGGTCATAAACTTTCCTTCTCACAAAATGAATTTAACACTATAACACTTACATCATAAATAGCTATTACGCGAGTGTCTATCCGGGGACACACTATATAAACAAATACACTTAGTATATAAAGAGACAAAAATAATTTTACATTTTCATTGTCGCTTTTTTCCCTCTACAAGTTCTTAGATTTTGCATACGACATACGACATTTTATCTTCAGGGCCCCAACATCAACTTATTTTCTTTAAAAAAGGATCTGGATATTTTCGTACGCTTGATAAGCTTTAAAGCTCTTTATGATCTAAAAACAACGATATACCACACTTGTAAAGAAAAGGATTACCGGAAGCATTTTCTATTTCTTTCTAACACATTGGTTCTTATAAAAAAAAACCTCGTATTAACCAATTTCTTAACAAGTGCGAAGCGTCATTTTTAGAACAGCAATAGTTTTTAAAAAGTGTTTTAAAAAATCCAGGTGTGTTTTAAAAAAATAAGTTTGTGGCGACCGGACAAATACGAAACGCCGCACACTGGAACGATCCAATGCTAAAGGCCGGACATGGCAGCAAATTTATCATTTCATTTTATAATAGTTTTTTTGTAATTTTTTTGTTGAAAAATCTATACTTTATCTATTAAAAGTCAAATTTGGTTAAGTGAATCAACTAATGTTTTGAATTATCACATAAAACAAAACTCTTGCTAATCAAATAATATCATCTAAAAAGCATAAAGATCATAATATTAAATGGTTAAATTATCACTAAATTATGATTTTTGTACCAAAGTTGTTATTTCTATTCTAGGAGACAATTTTAAAATAATATTGGCTGGTACAAGTTTTTTTGACATGTTTTTTGCCACTGGTGAATTATTTTTCATAAAAAATTTAAAACGACGTCATTATTTTCACCAAAACTAAAAAGTCTCGCTGAGTCCCGATGTTTTATAGCATCTAAACTAATCTTTACTTTCTACTGAATCAATCACCATGCAGTTTAGCTGCTACTATTCACAACAAAGAGTGTCATGAGCAAAAATAGTTTATGTTGTTCCCCAGCCCAGGAGCATCCAATATTTCGACGCCTATCACACTGGAACTGTTTAACGTCGGACATAATAGCAAAAGTGATATCAATTCATACATTTTTTCTTAAATATAAGTAGCTTAGAGGTCGTCTTAGAGGTCTGTCGTATGTGGTACAGGGTGATCCACTATAATGTCGCCCCCTTTAACTTTTTTATTTTACTTGTCACAAAAAAAGTAAAAGTAGGGTTATGTAGGTATTGGAAAATACTTTTTTTCTACGTAAAATTTTGTTTCAAAAAATCTCCCATATACAAGGGAGAACAAAAAATGATTTTTTTTTCAAATAGGTCACTATATTTGAATTTATTTTTGGATTCCTCGTAAAATTTTTAGCATAATTCATATAATATACCATATTAATTAACTAAAGTACTTTACTCTTGAGCGAAAATCATGTTTTTTGACATACCTCGTACATACTGATATGTACTGATAAAATTTGTCATCTGAGGGTTGCGTTCCTTCAAAATATAAGTCCCATAAGCCTATAACTGGCCCCCATCATAACACCTTGTTTCACTATGTCCGCCATCTTGAAATTAAAATGGCGACACATTTTATTGAAAGCACTTAAAAGTCATTTGTGTTACCTTTCAAACTAGGCATAAATGATTCAAATCGGTACAGTAGTAAACAAAATCTGTGCAAAAAATTCGATGTCCAAGCTTTCCCATAAGCTCGTTCCACTGTGCGCCGGGTTTTAAATTTGCCAATGTCATCTTGTAATGAGAAAAAATGGCAACACGTAGTGTCATTTATTTTGAAATATATTTTCAAATAAGCTCAGGAAGAAATAAAAACGATTTTGCAAAATTTAATATCATCCCTAAGTATTTAGAATTCTTAAAATGTTCAAGCTGTATTTTATTACGCACAAAAATGCGCAACTTTGCCTCAATTTAATCGACCTCGTATCTCTTACGGTTTCCAGGATTCCCATGCATACACTCGAATTTGTAGCACTTTGTATAAAGAGTCTAAAGTAAGTAGGTACTTTCCCATGCATGAACTCAAATTTGTATCACCTTGTAAAAAGTGTCTAAAGTAAGTAGGTACTTTACACACGGTAGTAGAAAAACTTTTTGAACGCGTTTTCACTTTTTATATAGGTACAGTATGTCCACGGATGGGGTTTACAAGAGGGCAAAAGGATAAAATTCTGCAAGACGCGAAAACAGGCCACTTTTAATAAAAATAACTTTTCCCCTTGACACTTTTTGATACATCGTGAAATGACCCCACTTTTTGCCTTGTGATCACTTGACATATTATGTCAAAATCGATTTTTGATTTATTGGACATGCTGAATTAATCCCCAAAAAAGTTATTTTCGATATTTGAATAATAAAAAA